>JAKUDI010000615.1:0-38000 GCA_022702515.1 Ilyophis sp. 1 JC-2022
CAGACAAAAAAGCATTACAGTAATCTCGTCGAGAGGTTACAATGGCATGAACCGTTTTTTTCAGCATCCTCCAGGGACAACACCTTCCTTAATTTAGACATATTCCTCAGGTGGCAGAAGGCCATTCTTGTGATATTGTTAATATGGGGCTGAAAGCAGAGGTCTGAATCAATAGTTACACTAAGGTTTTTAACCATCTAAATTTAAGGAAAACTGCAAGAATTTATCTCAAATAATTGATCTCTGCCAGTCCATCACATTGCTCACCTGTTCCACGTAAGCCCAAAGACTGTGTCCACCACATTCAGAGATACCATTGGTGTTTTGCATGCATGCCTCAGCCCTTTGGCTCACTGGCCAGAGAGACGCTGTTTGCAGGGTAGTATGCCGCATGAATTTGTGGAGGCTTTTGGAAACCGCGTTGCCGTTATTGTGGACTGTTTCGAGATTTTCATTGAGACCCTCCAATCTGAAAGCTAGAGTGCAGACGTTTTCTTACTACAAGCACAACCACGCAATGAAGTACCTCATTAGAACTACGCCACACGGAGCCATCTCTTTCATTTCCAAAGGTTGGGGAGGACCTGACAAACAGATCAACTTCTAGCTGGTGATTTGGTGTTAGCTGATCGGGGATTTGATATCAGGGACAGTGTCGGATTTATGTGTGCAGAGGTGAAAATCCCAGCATTCACAAGAGGATGCTTCCAGCTGGATGCAAAAGATGTTGAGGAGACACGGCAGACCTGAGAGTCCACGTGGAGAGGGTGTTTGGTTGTGTACGCACCAAGTACACCGTACTAAGTGAGACTGTACCAATCAGTATGGTGCTGCCATGTGAGGGTGAGGACATGATCGTCCTGGACAAGATTGTCTCTGTGTGCTGTGCCTTGACTAACATGTGCCCTAGTGTTGTTATGAAACCGTCTAGTTAAAATATATACATTCAGTGGCCACTCTATTAGGTACACTTGCGTTTTTCCATTAGAATCCACTATACTCATTGTCATATATTATGCACTTGTCGATGTGGAAACATAATATATGACAATGAGCATATTAGTGGATTCTAATGGGAAAACGCAAGTGTACCTAATAGAGTGTAATGTTGTGTAACATGCAATAACCAATGTACAATGAATACAATTCTGAATGTCTTTATTTAGCAAAAAAGAAATGGCTTGCATGAAATGTACAAAATTAATAATATTATTTATTTGGGGTAGTCTAGTGCAATGAAGTTCACAGTGCAACTGGTAGTACCACAAGTGGCAGTGATACATTCCAGTCATATATTCTATTCAAGTAATTTAGTCAAGTATTTAAAGAAAACTGTTGCACACATGAACCCCTGTGGGACCAGTTGAAAAGCACAAAGTTCACAGTACAGTTCTGATCCACTCTTGTTTGCGTGTGTGGGGTACAGTTCTGATCCACTCTTGTTTGCGTGTGTGGGGTACAGTTCTGATCCACTCTTGTTTGCGTGTTTGTGACAAAACCAGGGCTCATTTCTGGCCCTCGGCAAAAGCACCACAGTTTGTCTTCCACACTTTTTCTTAGCCTTTCTGTGCTAGACTGCTGTGCATTTAATCGCTGTGACTCAGTTAAAGCCTTGACAGGTGGTGTTGTGGAGGCTGCTCGGGTGTAGTAACAGGCGACAAGCTCAGGTACACAAACTTTGTGGAAAAACTCCTGTGCCGCCTTCAGATGTGTCATCCAGAAATCCACATCTGGCATGACGGACCACAGCAGAATCATTCTGTGTCCACAACACAAAGTCACAGAACTCTGACCTGGTCGCGAACATCTGCGGCTGTACTTAGCTGTGATATCTGTGTATTCGTTTCAGGTCTACCTTCCCATCCACTAGATGGAGACAAAAGTTATTGTCATCGTCAGCACAGGCCTGCAGGATGGAGCTGTTGCGATACTTAAATGTACATTTTATTTCCAGGCAGCCTTTTCCATAACACTCACACTGAATGAGCCCGTCAGGTGATGCCCCAACCTCTGGATATTCCGGATTTATTATAAATCCACAATCCTCCACTTTGAGGCTCCTGTGCTGGGGTGCTGTCAGTGTGACATAGGTCCGCCTCGCCTCTTCCTCATGGTCTATCCCCCATCTCATGGCAGCCGTAGTTGCTGTTTTTTTTAGAACAGCTCACTCTCCTGACTGTTGACAGAGCTGGTCTACCAACAATGGTGGAAACAACGGCACGGATATTAGAAGCGGTTATTGGTCCTGCTCCCCGGGCAGGGGATGGATGTTGCCGTTTCGTTCGAGCCTTCACCGCGGCTGCCTGTGCCTCTGTAACTGCTGCTATATCTTTTAGGCCCTCACATTGCTGGTGCAGGGCAGAAAGTTTGCGTCCATCCTTTCCTGGGTCACGCAGTCTTCTGAGGGAGGGACTTTGGCAAGACACACACGGCAGAACAGGATCTGTGTAATGTTTGTAGTAGTCCTCCATGCCTGACAGACAAACAGCCTTGCTGTAACCATGCAAAGTCTGAAGCAGGGGTGATAGGTCGGCAAGTGTGGCTGCTGGGGTTGTGTTGCTGTCAATACGAGTCCTTATGCCAGACCTTCTGGTCTCTCCACTGACGCACCTGTCGAGGTCCTTCTCCTTTGCAGCACCAGTGGTGAAATCAATGTTGTAGCCCAGCTCTGCATGAACCTTGTCCACACTGGTAGGCATCATCCAGTAGGACAAGACATCTGTTTCCCCGTATTCGCACTGCTGCTTCAACCTTGAACAGCAGAGCCCCGACATGTGTGCAAGACTCTGCTATGCCAGCCATGCATGAACAGTGTGCACACTCCACTTGGCCACTGGAACTCAGTATCACCCGTGGCTTGAGAGGAGGTTCATTAAGACACTGGGAGTGCAAGACCTAAGAGATGAGAAATTAAATTAGATAAATATAAACTAAATACTAAAAATAAACAATACAAATAGCCTTCGCATGTACAGCTCAAACCATAGCACAAGACCGCTCTGCCACAACAGCGTTTTGTACGGAAAGCAGCGACACGCAGTGAAAGCAAACAGCACAAACATGTCATTTTAAGTGTTGTGAGTAATTGCGTTGCAGTGTTGATCTTACAAACAAGATAGGTTACAGACTGTTGTGTTCGTTTTGTTTAAGAGAGGTGAGTGGTGGTTACCTACCTTTGTGCGAACGACGCTTCTCTGATCGTTAACTCTGTAATGTTATATCTGTAGATCCTGCACCCATCCATTGGTGAACTGAACGTGAGCCTCCAGTGATTTATAATTTCTAAACTCCCCGAAAGTGTATGCACTCACACCACAGACGAGGTAGGAAAAGTCGTCGGGAAACGT
Source organism: Ilyophis sp. 1 JC-2022 (assembly GCA_022702515.1). Lineage (NCBI taxonomy): Eukaryota > Metazoa > Chordata > Actinopteri > Anguilliformes > Synaphobranchidae > Ilyophis > Ilyophis sp. 1 JC-2022. Next base: position 3,348 of record JAKUDI010000615.1, read on the forward strand.
AAATGGTGGTAGCGCGTCAAGATCACTCGTCCAATCTTTGTGTTCACATGGGTCTACACCACTGATTTCACCAATTTTCTCCAGGTATTGTTCCTTAGCTTCTTTGTTCAGCTTCTCTGGGTAAAGAATCTTACTTTTGCTATTGACCCTGTCCATTTGTTTCTCTGTTGTGTATAGTCATCTTCGTGTATCTAACGTTATGCCTGCTAGTTAACGTTAATGTTAACAGTTTGCGTGTCTGCAAAAATGATACCCACAATGCAACACTGTTGTGACGTCGTGCCTGTTTTGTATAGGTGTCCGTTATTAAAGCTGGAAACTCAGTGACGATAATAAAATTTTATTCAACCCTGTCTGTCCGACTTCCTAGGGATTCCTAATGAATGTGAATGACTAACAGTATCTTTACAGTATCGCAGAGATCAGCAGTGAGTTGGCTGACCTGAAAAGATCAGCCACCAGTTCCACCCGTAGCCTCCCCGCTGCACAGGATGTTTCTCCTGACTTTTTTCCCCATAGAGTTCTATAGGAAAATGAGGAGAAATAACCCTTGCAGTGATCCATCCACATCTACTCCATATCTGGCAACAGAGTGATGGTTTGGGGCTCGTTCGATAGCTCAGACCCTTGATGACGTACAGCCATTTCGCCAGTCATGTGTTCCATACTGTACCAGCGTAATTTCCAGCTGAATCTAGTCTCACCCCCAAATTCCCATAGAGTTCAGTTCACATGCAGAGAGCTTATAGTATCGCTTGTAACAGTACCTGAAAATAAGATATCGAGTCTTTTGATGTTGATTGGTCACAGACTTCAGGAAGTAACAGCATGTAAAGGATATGCGACCAGATATTAAATATACTTTAAAAATATGTTAAAGCAAAATATTCTAATTTTCGGAGACACTGAATTTTGGGTTTCATTAGCTGTAAGCCATAATCATCAAAATTACAAGAAATAAAGGCTTGAAATATTTCACTCTATGTGTAATGAATCTATATAATATATGAGTTTCACTTTCTGAAATGAGTGACAAAAAATATTGAACTTTTTCACGATATTCAAATTTTTTGAGCTGCACCTGTAGGTCTGCGGACTGCATTTCTTTTTTCCTTTTAAAGAAACGCAGGAACCTTGTTTAGATTTTGAGTGTAGGATTAGATCTGTTGGATCTTTCTTTTAATTTTGTTGCTCCGTTTTATTTCTTTTTGCTTTTCTGCTGTTTCTTAGGCAGTTACCTTATTTTTCTTTTCACCTCCTTACTAGGGCTCGTTTATATTGTGGGAGCCATGGATTTGGGAGTCAGGTTTTCTTGAGGGTATAATATTTATTATAAGAGCAACAATCTCTTGGTCCTTTCCTTCACTGCTTACAGACAGAACAGACAACGCGCGCTGAAATAAAACTGTAGTCCAGCTTTATTGCCTCGATATGAAATAAGCATGCTTAACACGGGCGACCCCTAATAGGTGCCCTGCAGCTCACCTTAACCAATCACACTCAATCCCCCAGTCATACTCAAACAATCGTTTGGCCCGCCCTAACCTCCTTAGAGGGACCTGGTTTGAACCAGGCTGACAATTAGCGGAACTGTTATGCGACTGTTGTTTATCACACTAGTCGCCGTTTGGCGGGAGGTTATATTCAAAATGCTAACCGCAATGTTACTGTACACGTCAGTGCTTTTGAACACGCTCTGATCATGTGACTACATCAACATCACTGTGCACTTGGTCTGCAAGCACAAGTACACACACAACTTTGATGTCACAATTATTTAACATTACTCGTACTCGCCCGGATCGCCACACTGCCCCCACCTAAGGGGTCAGCAGTCCATTGCGACCCTTAAACTGTCCACACTCACGTACAATGTCCGAATCTGAGCAGGGTTCTCCGTGGCGAGAAGGGCGGATTCGGGCCTCAGTTGCCCGCTGGGTTTTTGGTGGAGGAGGGGTGGCGCTCGTAACAGCGGGCTGATCTCGCCGACGCCCATCCCCTCCCTCAACACATCCAACAGCGGTCGGTAAGGGAGCCTAGAAGATCCCGGTGAAGCACCACCAGTTTCATCGGCCGGGCATGCGGCACTCGATTAGACCACCTCGCTAAGTCGGCCCACCACTTCCACCAGGGCCGCCAATGCCGATTTGCAATTACGGGGACATACCTTCTTACGGATCGCGACAGTAGATCCATCTTGTCTCACGTTGGTGAAGGGCTGCCCCCGACAGCGCACATCATACGCTCGCTTCTGCTTGAAGTCGCGGTGGATTGGGCCTGGCGGGTAAAGTGAGGGCGGTCTCCAGACGCTCGATCAAGGCCCGTTGGCATTTACCCGGCCTTCTGATCTGCTGTGCCCGTTGGTCCGGGCGGGGCTCCGGAACACCAGTCGACGGGCGTTTTAGCTCGCGCCCGAACATGAGCGCAGCGGGGGAGCACTGGCTGCTTTCCTGCCGGCGGAGCGGTAATGCCCACAGGACCAGGGCAAATGGCGGTCCCAGTCCCGCTGGTGCTGGCTGGCTTGATGGCTACTGGGTGGCCAGTGTATTATTAAAGCGTTCAACCAAGTCCATCGCTGCTGGGGGTGCAATGCCGTAGTGCGGGTCTGGCCAATCCCAGCCGCTTACCACAGCCGCCAGACCGAGACTCAAAATTTGCCCTGGTCGCTGTGTAGCTCCTCGGGGGCTCCGAACCGGGCGAACATCTCTGTCACGAGCCTTTCCGCCGTGTGTCCGCCGATTGGTCCCGGCACTTAAGCGTGCTCGGGCCACTTGGTAAAGGTAGTCCCATGGCCACAAGCCCACGTAGCGGTTGCGGAACTCGGTGACGGGGAGGAAAAGGGCCTCTAAGATGTCTACCCCGACATTCGTTCCATCGGAGCCCCCACGACGTACCAGCTGGAGGGGGGGCCTTGCGACCGCTGCGTCCGGCCCCTTCTTGGCCGTGCAGCGCGTCGCAGCAATGGACGTGCAGCTCCACGCTCCCGGCGGGGCAGGCAGGCCAGTAGAACCTCCTCCGCAGTCATGTGCAAAGTCTTGCTGATTGCCAAAGTGCCCCGCCCCCAACAGAGCCATGGCATCATGTCCAAGTACCTGGGAGCGGAGCGCACGGGGCAACCAGCAGCTGGTAGGAGGTCCTGGTCGGACCCGGGGGGCCTGCCCACCGCCTATAGAGCAGGCCCAACTCTGCGACGTCAGGCTCCCCCACTGGCTTCACGTAAGCCCTTTTACAAGCTGGGCTAACTGGCCGACCAATTCCCCCCAGTGCAGGCCGCCGTCCCCGCCGTGATCCAGCTCTGCCACGCTGCTGCAGCTGCCTCGCCGTCGCCCTCTTTGCGCTAGGGCGCAGGTCCTGCTGGCTAAAAAGGCAACCATCCAACCTCACTCTCTACAGTCTGAACCGGGCATGCTATCTCCGTCACCTGCTCTCGCTGCTGGCTTTAGTGCAAGTTCTACAGTCCAGCTCTGCCACAGGGGCCTCCGGGAAAGTGCATCTGCATTACCATGCAGCCTTTCCGGGCCTGTGCTGAATCTGGAAAATCCGTACTCCTGCAAACAGCTCGAGGCCAGCGGGCTACCTGGCCCTCCGGATCTTTAAAAATTTAAAAAAGCCAGGTTAGTGACGACGTTGATCTGTCCTAATGAGGAAATGGCTGCCTTGCAGGTAAGGGCGAAAATGGCGAAACCGCTTTGAACCACCGCTAACAGCTCCGCGCCGAGTCACGCAGTAGTTGCGCTTGCCTTGCTCAGGCGCTACTGTAGTATGCTACCGCTCGTATCCCCGTCGGGTCCCACCTGGGAGAGCACGGCCCCGACTCCGACATTGCTAGCATCCGTGTCGACGATGAAATGGTCGCGCGACATTCCCGGATATGGGCTTTAGGGAATGGGAAGCCCCGCCGTTAGGGCGTCTCTCAACTGGTCAAAAGCATTCTGGCCAGTCCCCTGTCCCACTCGAACTGTTGACCTTTATTGGTCAAGCGATGAAGCGGACTAGCCAGGGGTGGACGAAGCTTCACAGACAAAGCGTCTATTAGTACGACACTAGCCCCAAAAAGCTCCGCCAGCTCACCCCACATTGCTAAGGCGTCGGCCATTCCCCCCGCACCAGAAGCCACCTTAGCTGCGGTCAGTGGCTACACCCTGCTCACTAAAACCCCCCGACGTTTGCCCCAAGAAAGCTGTCTTCCCTCATGGAGCAGCTGACACTTCTTGGGATTGAGCCGTAGCCCAGCCCGGCCAATTCAGTAAGCACGTCGGTTAGAATTGAGCGAGGGCTTGCTCGAAGTCGCTGGCGTGCACTAGGCAGGTCGTCCAAGTACACGGGACACAGGAACTCCGCGGGACGGACGAACAGCACCGCTCATCAGTCGCTCAAAAGTGGCAGGGGCGTTATCAGAGCCCAAACGGCATGACCCGGAACTGGCCACATACCCTTGCCCTATGGTGGAAAGCTGATTTTGCCCTTCTAGCTTCCGGGACAGCCTCACCTGCCCAATAGCCCACTGCGGAGGTCCCAGCGAGCTGAAATCAACTGGACCCCGCGATATGGTCTAAGGCCATCGTTCCAATGCGGGGAATGTGGATAGGCGTCTTTCTTTGTGATTGATTAAGACGCCTATAATCTACACAAAAAACGCCACTCCCCGTCCTTTTTTCTTTACCAGGACAGCAGGTGCCGCCCATGGGCTTTCAGAAGGCTCGATAATAGCCCGCAGCTGCCATCTCCCTTATCTATCTTGGTCCTTCCGCCACCTCTCGCTTGGCTAGAGACAGCCTGTGCGGGACGTAACCGAATGGGCATCTTTGCCGAACCAGTATCAATCTGGTGTTGAACCAGTCTTCGGTCTGTGTGCTTTTCTTCGTCCCCGCACAGCGTAATAGGTGGGTGTAACGGACAAAGCAAGGGCTTTTAAGCTGCTGGCTCTTGCTGCGGTGTGAGCCCTTTGCTGCTTCGCCGCGTCCATAATTGCTAGGAGGCGGCTTGCAGGCACCTCCGCTAGAGGGCTGGGTAGCTGAGGCTAGTTCCGCCCGTTCTGCGGTGGTACTGTAACCTGAGGTGGTACACTCTACGGTAACAAGCGGCGAATCAGGGTGGTCCCATACTAAGCACAGAACTGGGGCGACAAGTGTTTGGGGGGCACCCCAGGGCATTTAGTTTGGCGGGCTGTTTTACTTCAATGATTTGAATCGGAGGCCCAGCGGTTTTTGTTACCAATAGGTTATCGTTTCGGCTGTCACCATTTATTGCTAGCTCCCCACAAGGCTTAATACATCTAAACCGATAATGCATGCAATCTTTTATAATCTGCTAACCAAAACTCATGTTTCACACTCGCTGGGCCCCTGCACACACTTGTACTTGTTTACTACCACCATGCATGGCCCATTTCCCTGCCCAGGTGACGGAAGGTTAGTCAGGGGTAGAGGAGTAGGGGTCCATGCACCCGAAAGCAGCCCGCTATACCCTACTGACCGTCCCGAAGTACCCCCAGGCCGCCTTACAGCCCCAGGGAAATAGTTGGCTCGCCGGTGAGCGACCAGGCGACCCAGCAGGCTTGTCCGTCCAAACTGCAAAGGCAAGTACTAGCCTGGTCTTCGTCCCCAGCCTGCCAATACGGGGTCGCCCCGTGGGCCTGTTCCTCTGCTCTTAAAAGAGCACTGACAGACGGAAACTATTTTGCTCTTGGAACTCCTTTGCTAGGATGGGCAGGCTGGGGGCGCGTGAACGCTGGTTGGGGGCCCGGGCCTGGTTGAGGAGTATGGCGCGGGACGGTGGTCTCCTCATTGAGACCGTCCCGCCGTCGATTTCACCTCCCGTCGGCTGTGGGGCTCTCGCTTTTTTCGGTGCAGTGGGCGGTACAGTCGCGGTGGCGAAATGCCCCGGTTCGTCGCACGGAAGGCCCCAGCGTTGCTCATCGTTCCGGTCGCTTGCCCGCGGTCGAGGTTTGGTTCCGCTGGACCCATCTCACCTCCTCCGCCGTCCTCGCAGTCCTCGCAGCTCGGGCAGCTCGGACCCGGGGCTTGTTAGACAAGCCCCGGGTCCGAGCCTGCCGACTGCGAGGACTGCTAGAGTGACGGCGAGGAGGTGAGATGGGTCCAGCGGAACCAAACTCGACGTACCCCACCGCGGCAGCGACCGGAACGAGAGCAACGCTGCTTCCGGTGCGCACGAACCGGGGCATTTCGCCCGCGACTGTACCGCCCCTGCAACCGAAAGCGAGAGCCCCACAGCCGACGGGAAACGACGGCGGACGGCTCAATGAGGAGACCACCGTCCCGCGCCATACTCCTCAACCAGGCCCGGCCCCCAAAAAACCAGCGTTCACGCGCCCAGCCTGCCCATCCTAGCAAAGATTCCAAGAGCAAAAAGTTCCGTCTGATGCTCTTTTAAGAGCAGAGGAACAGGCCCACGGGGCCGAGCCCCGTATTGGCAGGCTGGGGACGAAGACCAGGCTGTAACTTGCCTTGCAGTTTGGACGGACAAGCCTGCTGGGCGCTGGTCGACACCGGAGCCCCACTATTTCCCTGGTAAGGCCGGGGTACTTCGGTGGTACTAGCGGGCTGCTTTCGGGTGCATGGACCCCTACCTCTACCCAGCTAACCTCCGTCACTGGGCAGAAGATGGGCATGCGTGCGGTAGTAAACAAGTACAAGTGTGTGCAGGGGGCCCAGCGAGTGAAACATGAGTTTTGGTTAGCAGATATAAAAGATGCATGCATTATCGGTTTAGATGTATTAGCCTTGTGGGGAGCTAGCATAAATGTGACAGCCGAAACGATAACTATTGGTACCAAAACGCTGGGCCTCCGATCAAATCATGAAGTAAAAGCAGCCCGCCAAACTAAATGCCCTGGGTGCCCCCCAAACACTGTCGCCCCAGTTCTGTGCTTAGTATGACCACCGCTGATTCGCCGCTTGTTACCGTGGTACCACCTCAGGTTACAGTACCACCGCAGACGGGCGGACTAGCCTCAGCTACCCAGCCCTCTGCGGAGGTGCTGCAAAGCCCGTCCTAGCATTATGGACGCGCAGCAGCAAAGGGCTCACACCGCAGCAGAGCCAGCAGCTTAAAGCCCTGCTTGTCCGTTTACACCCACCTATTCGCTGTGCGGGACGAAGAATGCACACAGACCGAACTGGTTCAACACCAGATTGATACTGGTTCGGCTGTGCCCATTCGGTTACGTCCGCACAGGCTGTCTCTAGCCAAGCGAGAGGTGGCGGAGGACAAGATAAGGGAGATGGCAGCTGCGGGCATAATCGAGCCTTCTGAAAGCCCATGGGCGGCCCCTGCTGTCATGGTAAAGAAAAAGGACGGGGAGTGGCGTTTTTTTTTAGATTATACGACTAATAATAAGATCACAAAGAAATACGCCTATCCACTTCCCGCATTGACGAGGCCTTAGACCATATCGCGGGGTCCAGTTGATTCAGCTCGCTGGACCTCCGCAGTGGCTATTGGCAGGTGAGGCTGTCCCCGGAAGCGAGGGCAAAATCAGCTTTCACCATAGGGCAAGGGTTGTGGCAGTTCCGGGTCATGCCGTTTGGGCTCTGTAACGCCCCTGCCACTTTTGAGCGACTGATGGAGCGGGTGCTGTCGTCCGTCCCGCGGAGTTCCTGTGTCGTGTACTTGGACGACCTCCTAGTGCACGCCAGCGACTTCGAGCAAGCCCTCGCTCATCTAACCGACGTGCTTACTGAGATTGGCCGGGCTGGGCTACGGCTCAATCCCAAGAAGTGTCAGCTGCTCCGGAGGGAGACAGCTTTCTTGGGGCACGTCGTTAGTGAGCAGGGTGTAGCCACTGACCCAGCTAAGGTGGCTTCTGTGCGGGAATGGCCGACGCCTAGCAATGTGGGTGAGCTGCGGAGCTTTTTGGGGCTAGTGTCGTACTATAGACGCTTTGTCTTGAGCTTCGCCACCCTGGCTAGTCCGCTTCATCGCTTGACCAATAAAGGTCAACAGTTCGAGTGGACAGGGGACTGCCAGAATGCTTTTGACCAGTTGAGAGACGCCCTAACGGCGGCTCCCATTCTAGCATATCCGGATGTCGCGCGACCATTCATCGTCGACACGGATGCTAGCAATGTCGGAGTCGGGGCCGTGCTCTCCCAGGTGGGACCCGACGGGGAACGAGCGGTAGCATACTACAGTAGCGCGCTGAGCAAGGCAGAGCGCAACTACTGCGTGACTCGGCGCGAGCTGTTAGCGGTGGTCAAAGCGGTTCGCCATTTTCGCCCTTACCTGCAAGGCAGCCATTTCCTCATTAGGACAGATCACGCGTCACTAACCTGGCTTTTAAATTTTAAAGATCCGGAGGGCCAGGTAGCCCGCTGGCTCGAGCTGTTGCAGGAGTACGATTTCCAGATTCAGCACAGGCCCGGAAAGCTGCATGGTAATGCAGATGCACTTTCCCGGAGGCCCTGTGCAGAGCTGGACTGTAGACCTTGCACTAAAGCCGAGCAGCGAGAGCAGGTGACGGAGATAGCATGCCCGGTTCAGACTGTAGAGAGTGAGGTTGGATGGTTGCCTTTTAGCCAGCAGGACCTGCGCCTAGCGCAAGAGGGCGACGGCGAGCTGCAGCAGGTGCAGAGCTGGATCACGGCGGGGACGCGGCCTGCATGGGGGGAAGTGTCGGCCAGTAGCCCAGCTGTAAAGGCTTACGTGAGCCAGTGGGGGAGCCTGACGTCGCAGAGTGGGCTGCTCTATAGGCGGTGGCAGGCCCCCGGGTCCGACCAGGACCTCCTCCAGCTGCTGGTGCCCCGTGCGCTCCGCTCCCAGGTACTTGGACTGATGCATGGCTCTGTGGGGGCGGGGCACTTTGGCATCAGCAAGACTTTGCACCGACTGCGGAGGAGGTTCTACTGGCCTGCCTGCCGCCGGACGTGGAGCTGCACGTCCATTGCTGCGACGCCTGCACGGCCAAGAAGGGGCCGACGCAGCGGTCGCAGGCCCCCCTCCAGCGGTACGTCGTGGGGGCTCCGATGGAACGAGTCGGGGTAGACATCTTAGGGCCTTTCCCCGTCACCGAGTCCGGCAACCGCTACGTGCTTGTGGCCATGGACTACTTTACCAAGTGGCCCGAGGCGTACGCAGTGCCGGACCAATCGGCGGACACGACGGCGGAAAGGCTCGTGACAGAGATGTTCGCCCGGTTCGGAGCCCCCGAGGAGCTACACAGCGACCAGGGGCGAAATTTTGAGTCGCGGGTGCTGGCGGCTGTGTGTAAGCGGCTGGGAGTGGCCAAGACCCGCACTACGGCATTGCACCCCCAGAGCGATGGACTTGTTGAACGCTTTAATAAAACACTGGCCACCCAGTTAGCCATTCTAGCCAGCCAGCACCAGCGGGACTGGGACCGCCATTTGCCCTTGGTCCTGTGGGCATACCGCTCCGCCGTGCAGGAAAGCAGCCAGTGCTCCCCCGCTGCGCTCATGTTCGGGCGCGAGCTAAGAACGCCCGTCGACTTGGTGTTCGGAGCCCCGCCCGGGACCAACGGAGCACCAGCAGTCAGAGGCCGGGTATGCACGGGCCTTGATCGAGCGTCTGGAGACCGCCCACAGCTTTACCCGCCAGGCCCAATCCACCGCGAGCTTCAAGCAGAAGCGAGCGTATGATGTGCGCTGTCGGGGGCAGCCCTTCACCAACGGAGACAAGGTATGGATCTACTGTCCGATCCGTAAGAAGGGTCTGTCCCCGAAATTGCAATCGCATTGGCGGGGCCCTGGTGAAGTGGTGGGCCGACTTAGCGAGGTGGTCTATCGAGTGCGCATGCCCGGCCGAAGGAAACTGGTGGTGCTTCACCGGGATCGTCTAGCTCCTTACCGACCGCTGTTGGATGGTGTTGAGGAGGGGATGGGCGTCGGCGAGGATCAGCCCGCTTTACGTGCGCCCACCCCTCCTCCACCAGAAAACCCAGCGGCAACTGAGGGCCCGAATCGCCCTTCTCGCCAACGGAGAACCCCTGCTCGTTTCCGGGACTTTGTACGTGAGTGTGGACAGTTTAAGGGGTCGCAAGGGACTGCTGACCCCTTAGGTGGGGGCAGTGTGGCGATCCGGGCGATTACGAGTAATGTAAATAATTGTGTACATCGAATGTGTGTGTGTACTTGTGCTGTGCAGACCAAGTGCACGAGTGATGGTTGATGTAGTCACATGATCAGAGCGTGTTCAAAAGCACTGACGTGTACAGTAACATTGGCGGTTAGCATTTGAATATAACCTCCCGCCAGAACGGCGACTGTTGTGATAAACAACAGTCGCATAACAGTTCCGCTAAATGTGGCAGCCTGGGTTCAAACAGGTCCACTCGAAGGATGTTAGGGCGGGGCCAACGATTGTTTTGAGTATGACTGGGGGGATTGAGTGTGATTGGTTAAGGTGAGCTGCAGGCACCTATTAGGGGTCGCCCGTGTTAAGCATGCTTATTTGCATATCGAGGCTATAAAGCTGGCTACAGTTCAGCGCGCGTTGTCTGTTCTGTCTGTAAGCTGTGAAGGAAGGAACAAGAGATTGTGCTCTTATAATAAATTATTATACCCTCAAGAAAACCTGACTCCAAATCCATGGCTCGCCACAATATAAACGAGCCCTAGTAAGGAGGTGAAAAGAAAAATAAGGTAACTGCCTAAGAAACAGCAGAAAAGCAAAAAGAAAAGAAATAAAACAGAGCAACAAATTAAAAGAAAGATCCAACAGATCTAATCCTACACTCAAAATCTAAACAAGGTTCCTGCGTTTCTTTAAAAGGAAAAAAGAAATGCCGTCCGCAGACCTACAGGTGCAGCTCAAAAAATTTGAATATCGTGAAAAAGTTCAATATTTTTTGTCACTCATTTCAGAAAGTGAAACTCATATATTATAGATTCATTACACAGAGTGAAATATTTCAAGCCTTTATTTCTTGTAATTTTGATGATTATGGCTTACAGCTAATGAAACCCAAAATTCAGTGTCTCAGAAAATTAGAATATTTTGCTTTAACATATTTTTAAAGTATCATATTTAATATCTGGTCGCATATCCTTTGCATGCTGTTACTTCCTGAAGTCTGTGACCAATCAACATCAAAAGACTATCTTATTTTCAGGTACTGTTACAAGCGATACTATAAGCTCTCTGCATGTGAACTGAACTCTATGGGAATTTGGGGGTGAGACTAGATTCAGCTGGAAATTACGCTGGTACAGTATGGAACACATGACTGGCGAAATGGCTGTACGTCATCAAGGGTCTGAGCTATCGAATGAGCCCCAAACCATCACTCTGTTGCCAGATATGGAGTAGATGTGGATGGATCACTGCAAGGGTTATTTCTCCTCATTTTCCTATAGAACTCTATGGGGAAAAAAGTCAGGAGAAACATCCTGTGCAGCGGGGAGGCTACGGGTGGAACTGGTGGCTGATCTTTTCAGGTCAGCCAACTCACTGCTGATCTCTGCGATACTGTAAAGATACTGTTAGTCATTCACATTCATTAGGAATCCCTAGGAAGTCGGACAGACAGGGTTGAATAAAATTTTATTATCGTCACTGAGTTTCCAGCTTTAATAACGGACACCTATACAAAACAGGCACGACGTCACAACAGTGTTGCATTGTGGGTATCATTTTTGCAGACACGCAAACTGTTAACATTAACGTTAACTAGCAGGCATAACGTTAGATACACGAAGATGACTATACACAACAGAGAAACAAATGGATAGGGTCAATAGCAAAAGTAAGATTCTTTACCCAGAGAAGCTGAACAAAGAAGCTAAGGAACAATACCTGGAGAAAATTGGTGAAATCAATGGTGTAGACCCATGTGAACTTGTCTTTTCCTACCTCGTCTGTGGCGTGAGTGCATACACTTTCGGGCAGTTTAGAAATTATAAATCACTGGAGGCTCACGTTCAGTTCACAAATGGATGGGTGCAGGATCTACAGATATAACATTACAGAGTTAACGATCAGAGAAGCGTCGTTCGCACAAAGGTAGGTAACCACCACTCACCTCTCTTAAACAAAACGAACACAACAGTCTGTAACCTATCTTGTTTGTAAGATCAACACTGCAACGCAATTACTCACAACACTTAAAATGACATGTTTTGTGCTGTTTGCTTTCACTGCGTGTCGCTGCTTTCCGTACAAAACGCTGTTGTGGCAGAGCGGTCTTGTGCTATGGTTTGAGCTGTACATGCAAAGGCTATTTGTATTGTTTATTTTTAGTATTTAGTTTATATTTATCTAATTTAATTTCTCATCTCTTAGGTCTTGCACTCCCAGCGTCTTAATGAACCTCCTCTCAAGCCACGGGTGATACTGAGTTCCAGTGGCCAAGTGGAGTGTGCACACTGTTCATGCATGGCTGGCATAGCAGAGTCTTGCACACATGTCGGGGCTCTGCTGTTCAAGGTTGAAGCAGCAGTGCGAATACGGGGAAACAGATGTCTTGTCCTACTGGATGATGCCTACCAGTGTGGACAAGGTTCATGCAGAGCTGGGCTACAACATTGATTTCACCACTGGTGCTGCAAAGGAGAAGGACCTCGACAGGTGCATCAGTGGAGAGACCAGAAGGTCTGGCATAAGGACTCGTATTGACAGCAACACAACCCCAGCAGCCACACTTGCCGACCTGTCACCCCTGCTTCAGACTTTGCATGGTTTACAGCAAGGCTGTTTGTCTGTCAGGCATGGAGGACTACTACAAACATCACACAGATCCTGTTCTGCCGTGTGTCTCTTGCCAAAGTCCCTCCCTCAGAAGACTGCGTGACCCAGGAAAGGATGGACGCAAACTTTCTGCCCTGCACCAGCACTGTGAGGGCCTAAAAGATATAGCAGCAGTTACAGAGGCACAGGCAGCAGCGGTGAAGGCTCGAACGAAACGGCAACATCCATCCCCTGCCCGGGGAGCAGGACCAATAACCGCTTCTAATATCCGTGCCGTTGTTTCCACCATTGTTGGTAGACCAGCTCTGTCAACAGTCAGGAGAGTGAGCTGTTCTAAAAAAAAAACAGCAACTACGGCTGCCATGAGATGGGGGATAGACCATGAGGAAGAGGCGAGGCGGACCTATGTCACACTGACAGCACCCCAGCACAGGAGCCTCAAAGTGGAGGATTGTGGATTTATAATAAATCCGGAATATCCAGAGGTTGGGGCATCACCTGATGGGCTCATTCAGTGCGAGTGTTATGGAAAAAAAGGCTGCCTGGAAATAAAATGTACATTTAAGTATCGCAACAGCTCCATCCTGCAGGCCTGTGCTGACGATGACAATAACTTTTGTCTCCATCTAGCGGATGGGAAGGTAGACCTGAAACGAATACACAGATATCACAGCTAAGTACAGGCGCAGATGTTCGCGACCAGGTCAGAGTTCTGTGACTTTGTGTTGTGGACACAGAATGATTCTGCTGTGGTCCGTCATGCCAGATGTGGATTTCTGGATGACACATCTGAAGGCGGCACAGGAGTTTTTCCACAAAGTTTGTGTACCTGAGCTTGTCGCCTGTTACTACACCCGAGCAGCCTCCACAACACCACCTGTCAAGGCTTTAACTGAGTCACAGCGATTAAATGCACAGCAGTCTTGCACAGAAAGGCTAAGAAAAAGTGTGGAAGACAAACTGTGGTGCTTTTGCCGAGGGCCAGAAATGAGCCCTGGTTTTGTCACAAACACGCAAACAAGAGTGGATCAGAACTGTACCCCACACACGCAAACAAGAGTGGATCAGAACTGTACCCCACACACGCAAACAAGAGTGGATCAGAACTGTACTGTGAACTTTGTGCTTTTCAACTGGTCCCACAGGGGTTCATGTGTGCAACAGTTTTCTTTAAATACTTGACTAAATTACTTGAATAGAATATATGACTGGAATGTATCACTGCCACTTGTGGTACTACCAGTTGCACTGTGAACTTCATTGCACTAGACTACCCCAAATAAATAATATTATTAATTTTGTACATTTCATGCAAGCCATTTCTTTTTTGCTAAATAAAGACATTCAGAATTGTATTCATTGTACATTGGTTATTGCATGTTACACAACATTACACTCTATTAGGTACACTTGCGTTTTCCCATTTGAATCCACTAATATGCTCATTGTCATATATTATGTTTCCACATCGACAAGTGCATAATATATGACAATGAGTATAGTGGATTCTAATGGAAAAACGCAAGTGTACCTAATAGAGTGGCCACTGAATGTATATATTTTAACTAGACGGTTTCATAACAACACTAGGGCACATGTTAGTCAAGGCACAGCACACAGAGACAATCTTGTCCAGGACGATCATGTCCTCACCCTCACATGGCAGCACCATACTGATTGGTACAGTCTCACTTAGTACGGTGTACTTGGTGCGTACACAACCAAACACCCTCTCCACGTGGACTCTCAGGTCTGCCGTGTCTCCTCAACATCTTTTGCATCCAGCTGGAAGCATCCTCTTGTGAATGCTGGGATTTTCACCTCTGCACACATAAATCCGACACTGTCCCTGATATCAAATCCCCGATCAGCTAACACCAAATCACCAGCTAGAAGTTGATCTGTTTGTCAGGTCCTCCCCAACCTTTGGAAATGAAAGAGATGGCTCCGTGTGGTGTAGTTCTAATGAGGTACTTCATTGCGTGGTTGTGCTTGTAGTGAGAAAACGTCTGCACTCTAGCTTTCAGATTGGAGGGTCTCAATGAAAATCTCGAAACAGTCCACAATAACGGCAACGCGGTTTCCAAAAAGCCTCCACAAATTCATGCGGCATACTACCCTGCAAACAGCGTCTCTCTGGCCAGTGAGCCAAAGGGCTGAGGCATGCATGCAAAACACCAATGGTATCTCTGAATGTGGTGGACACAGTCTTTGGGCTTACGTGGAACAGGTGAGCAATGTGATGGACTGGCAGAGATCAATTATTTGAGATAAATTCTTGCAGTTTTCCTTAAATTTAGATGGTTAAAAACCTTAGTGTAACTATTGATTCAGACCTCTGCTTTCAGCCCATATTAACAATATCACAAGAATGGCCTTCTGCCACCTGAGGAATATGTCTAAATTAAGGAAGGTGTTGTCCCTGGAGGATGCTGAAAAAAACGGTTCATGCCATTGTAACCTCTCGACTACATTACTGTAATGCTTTATTGTCTGGTTGCACTGGCTCAGCCCTCAATCATCTCCAACTTGTACAGAATGCAGCTGCTAGGGTTCTTACTAAAACCAAGAAATGGGAGCATATCAGCCGGTGCTCAAAACTCTTCAGTGGCTGCCTGTCAATTTCTGAATTGACTACAATATTTTTACTTCTAGTGTCTAAAGCTTTAAATGGTTTGGCCCCAAAATATCTTAGTGACTTACTCATTCCTTACTGTCCTCCTAGATTACTTTGCTCTCAAAAGTATCTGGCTATTTGAATATTCCTACTATATCTAAAATTACAATGGGTGGCAGAGCCTTCTCTTGCAGAGCTCCTCTCTTATGGAATAATCTTCCCATGTATGTTTGGGCTTCAGACACACTTTCTGTCTTTAAGCGTAGGCTAAAAACGTACCTCTTTAGTCAATCCTATAGTTAAGGATGTCGGGGGGGGCGGGCGGCTAACCTTCTCTTTTCCTCTCTCACCCTGAGCTGCAGACTACTCTGGCCCCTGCCCCCTCGGCCCTGAGTTTGCACACTGCTCCAGTCCTGCCCCCCCCCTTTCGCCCTGAGTTTGCACACTGCTCCAGTCCTGTCCCTCCTTTGGTTTATCCTCCGACTTGACGCAACCAGAGTCCCAGATGCACAGCCCACCCTTTTGAATTGAACATTTTACATCCTTTTCTTTGGAATTT
Organism: Ilyophis sp. 1 JC-2022; assembly: GCA_022702515.1. Lineage (NCBI taxonomy): Eukaryota > Metazoa > Chordata > Actinopteri > Anguilliformes > Synaphobranchidae > Ilyophis > Ilyophis sp. 1 JC-2022. The sequence goes on from JAKUDI010000615.1 coordinate 19,187, forward strand.
GTACTTAGCAGCGAGTTTGATTAGATCCCTCTTTACAGTCCATTACCATCCAGTCCACCTTTAGCTGAAACCGGGCCGGCCAGCGAAGGATGGACACCCCCTCTCCTTTAGCTTAAACCGGGGCCGGCAGCGAAGGACGGGCATCACCTCTCTAGCTGGTTCTTTCCGAGATTTCTTCCCACTGGGGAGTTTTTTCTCACCACTGTTGAGTGTTTTTTTCTCCCCTGCCGACAGTTTTTTTTACCTCGTTTTGCTGGTTGAGGGCTGAGGTCTGGTTTTTTACAGAGTACAGAGCCAAAACAAAAAAAAAACTGTGACACTGTCCAAATACTGTATGTTCCCGTGCTGCAGAATGTCCGGCTTTGCTATAGCGTGTGCAGAACGAGATTACTCCCACTCTGGGGACACATCACACCCATGTTCCACAACAGCACACAGAAGAAAGTACCTCTCCACTCATGGTTGGACACCCGGATGTAAAAAGTGCGGCATTCCCATCGTTACAATAACAAAACCTGACTCAAGACAAATGCAGTAACATGCTGGCATAAGGTGGGATATCAGCCAAAACAAAAAACGGGTTGATATGTTCCCGGGTTTTCATTGTAAACACCACGGTATACTGTATTGTATTAACTGCAACTGCAAGACAATTTTGTATACTGAATGGCCCTGTATGTCTCCCCCATTGACCATAGCCAACCCGACAATCAACCAGCCATTTACATTTCTATAGTGTCTGTAGCATAGCTCTGCTAATGGCTCACTTCTGCTTGGTTGGGCGTAACCAGTTGTCTCCAGACATCCATGTGTATTCACTGTATCAACCCTTTGAAATGTAATGTTAGGTACTTTATTTAAACCACACACACACACACTGAGTTTGTCTCTCCTTGCGCTTTATAAAATAAACCTCAATTCTCTTAAGAGAAGTCGTCAGTGTGTTCTTCACTGTCCTGCATTTGGTTCCACGGAAGGGCAACAGAATCCAAACAGGGTCTATAGCCTACGTGATATTTCCACACAAGCGCTTCCCAGGCAGGAACCGCCGTCATACGCAGCACCACTAACAGAATAGCCTACTTATTGTGCTAGGGCGAGAAAAAAAAGCCATTGCCGGGGCAAGACCTCCAGCGCCCGGCATGCACTAGGTTGACCTAGTTTAGTATCTCTGACTGATGTTACACATCAATCCTGCTGTCGCTGCTACCATTTCTCCGACACACCACCTTTCCAATTGTTGTACTTGATTGCACACAAACTGGTCTGCAGCAGAGATGGATTCCATAAATGTGCTTTGATCTCATAAATGTGCTTTGATCTCATAAATGTGCTTTGGCAATGTGCTTTGATCTCATAAATGTGCTTTGATCTCAAAAAATATGTGCTTTGATCTCATAAATGTGCTTTGGCGGGCTTTGATTTCTGTATTTTTGGGCAGCGTGCTCTGCAGCCATCTGTCACGGCTACGGGGCCCGTGGTTCGGTTTTCCGTTTTTGAACATAGCTGACCCTCCGCTGGACTAAGGATTCTAACACAGGCCACGCGAGTGCTGGTGCAAGCCGCTTCATGTGAATTTGGTTTGACTGAGCTGTGGGTTGAAGACTGCTCAAGCCTGATTTCAGCTGACTTAGCTATTCTAAGCTCATGTATAGGAAATTGTGTTACTGAGAGTCTGTAGTCATATCCTAAAAGAAAGACTCAACACTATTAGTCTTCCAATCAGAAAAATATATTTATTTAAGTATAGTATTTTACCCCATCAGAACCCATCGAATCACTGCAATGTCCAAATCATGAGGGTACGCAGCAGCAGGGGGGTCCTCCAAAATGCCTGCATGTAGACTAAAGGCCACCAGCTCACCAGGAGGGTTGCTATTGAAGCACAGCCAGGTAGGCTAAACCCCAGTTCACCAGGAGGGTTGCTATTGAAGCACAGCCAGGCAGGCTAAACCCCAGTTCACCAGGAGGGTTGCTATTGAAGCACAGCCAGGTAGGCTAAACCCCAGTTCACAGCAGGAGGGTTGCTATTGAAGCACAGCCAGGCAGGCTAAACCCTCTCTGTGGGTCAGTCAGCGCTGTGGGGGACGATCACGGACGAGAGTCTCAGCCTTGGCGACATCAGGACTGTTCGCGTGGCGTGGTCATTGTTCATCTTTTTGTGCTGTAGCTATGTTTTGTTTGTTGGCCTGACTGATATGCTGGTTGGCTGGATATATGAGCAGGTTCTTTAGCTCTTCTGATTGGTCGGTAGAGCAAGCACAGGCAACAAGGAATCTTGCGCGGTGTGTCTCGCCTGCCTACTTGATGCCCAGGTGGTTTTTAAGACCTGGCGGGTATTTCACAAAGCAGGATTACAGAGTTAGCTGGATAACTGCACTGAGTAAAACTCGGAAAAGTTCCATTTACTTCAGTCCATGTTCCAGATTTGGGAACTTTTCCGAGTTTTACTCAGTGCAGTTATCCAGCTAACCCAGTAATACAGCTTAGTGAAATACCCTGGGGGCTGTGTCCAAGCTGCTGGTCAAAGCTGTGCTGAATCTAGTGCTCAGAGGCTGCAAACTGATCCGGTGGATAGAGGCTCTGCAAGGCAATGCTTTTGCCAACATAAAGTCTTCAGTCTCTTGTGAAATGTTCCCAAACCGATGGAGGACATTGCAGTGATTGGATGGTCTGATAGGGATAAAATTGGTCTCCACAATCTCCAATCTTATGATTTGCTCCTGAGAGGGTGAAGGAAAAAAAAAAAAAAACCACAAAACAACTTTCCGTCAGCCCGTTATCTGATTGCCTAGCTGAGAAAAGGGAAAAGTGGGTAAAAATTCCCCTCTGCCCCATAAATGGCGACAAAGGTATTACTTTAAGAGCAAATCTGGAATATGTTGTAGCAGATTCGGAGCCAGGAAGCCAAACTAAACACCCAATTTGACACAGAGAAAAGAGAAAGCAAAAAAGGGCAGAAAAACACAAATGGTTTACAACAGCGCCCCTGCAGGTGACCTGTGAACAGCGGGGATCACTAAGGGTGGGGTTCAGCAACAGCGCCCCTGCAGGTGGAACCTGTGAACCGCGTGTTATGAAAGCCTAACCCCCCTTCAGCGATCGCAGTGTGGTGCCAGTGTCTCCTTTGCCGTCCGGGCCTCGGTTCCACGCACCTCCACGACCTCTCCTTCCCTCACCCGCCATTCCTGCGCTATCATCCTCTCTGCCACACACAGGCTATCATATGGAGGGAAATACAAGGGAATGAGTGCAAAGGAGAAAGGGATTGGTAGTCTGCCTGGGCTAACGGCCCTAAATGCGCAATCAAATCAAATTACGGGTGTAGTCAGTTTTAGTGCTGTAGCAGTGCTATATTAGTGAGTATTAGCGTCTCTCTCTAGCAGTGCTATATTAGTGAGTATTAGCGCTCTGTAGCAGTGCTATATTAGTGAGTATTAGCACTGCTATATTAGTGAGTATTAGCACTGCTATATTAGTGAGTATTAGCGCTCTCTAGCAGTGCTATATTAGTGAGTATTAGCGCTCTGTAGCAGTGCTATATTAGTGAGTATTAGCGCTCTGTAGCAGTGCTATATTAGTGAGTATTAGCGCTCTGTAGCAGTGCTATATTAGTGAGTATTAGCGCTCTGTAGCAGTGCTATATTAGTGAGTATTAGCGCTCTGTAGCAGTGCTATATTAGTGAGTATTAGCGCTCTGTAGCAGTGCTATATTAGTGAGTATTAGCGCTCTGTAGCAGTGCTATATTAGTGAGTATTAGCGCTCTGTAGCAGTGCTATATTAGTGAGTATTAGCGCTCTGTAGCAGTGCTATATTAGTGAGTATTAGTGCTCTGTAGCAGTGCTATATTAGTGAGTATTAGCGCTACTATATTAGTGAGTATTAGCGCTCTCTAGCAGTGCTATATTAGTGAGTATTAGTGCTCTGTAGCAGTGCTGTATTAGTGAGTATTAGTGCTGCTATATTAGTGAGTATTAGCGCTCTCTAGCAGTGCTATATTAGTGAGTATTAGCGCTCTGTAGCAGTGCTATATTAGTGAGTATTAGCGCTCTGTAGCAGTGCTGTATTAGTGAGTATTAGTGCTCTGTAGCAGTGCTATATTAGTGAGTATTAGCGCGCTGCTATATTAGTGAGTATTAGCGCTCTCTAGCAGTGCTATATTAGTGAGTATTAGTGCTCTGTAGCAGTGCTGTATTAGTGAGTATTAGCACTCTGTAGCAGTGCTATATTAGTAAGTATTAGTGCTCTGTAGGAGTGCTATATTAGCACTCTGTAGCAGTGCTATATTAGTGAGTATTAGCACTCTGTCGCAGTGCTATATTAGTGAGTATTAGCGCTCTGTAGCAGTGCTATATTAGCACTCTGTAGCAGTGCTATATTAGTGAGTATTAGCACTCTGTCGCAGTGCTATATTAGTGAGTATTAGCGCTCTGTAGCAGTGCTATATTAGTGAGTATTAGCGCTCTGTAGCAGTGCTGTATTAGTGAGTATTAGCACTCTGTCGCAGTGCTATATTAGTGAGTATTAGCGCTCTGTAGCAGTGCTATATTAGTGAGTATTAGCGCTCTGTCGCAGTGCTATATTAGTGAGTATTAGCGCTCTGTCGCAGTGCTATATTAGTGAGTATTAGCACTCTGTCGCAGTGCTATATTAGTGAGTATTAGCGCTCTGTAGCAGTGCTATATTAGTAAGTATTAGTGCTCTGTAGCAGTGCTATATTAGTGAGTATTAGCGCTCTGTAGCAGTGCTATATTAGCACTCTGTAGCAGTGCTATATTAGTGAGTATTAGCACTCTGTCGCAGTGCTATATTAGTGAGTATTAGCGCTCTGTAGCAGTGCTATATTAGTGAGTATTAGCGCTCTGTAGCAGTGCTGTATTAGTGAGTATTAGCACTCTGTCGCAGTGCTATATTAGTGAGTATTAGCGCTCTGTAGCAGTGCTATATTAGTGAGTATTAGCGCTCTGTCGCAGTGCTATATTAGTGAGTATTAGCGCTCTGTCGCAGTGCTATATTAGTGAGTATTAGCGCTCTGTAGCAGTGCTATATTAGTGAGTATTAGCGCTCTGTAGCAGTGCTGTATTAGTGAGTATTAGCACTCTGTCGCAGTGCTATATTAGTGAGTATTAGCGCTCTGTAGCAGTGCTATATTAGTGAGTATTAGCGCTCTGTAGCAGTGCTGTATTAGTGAGTATTAGCACTCTGTCGCAGTGCTATATTAGTGAGTATTAGCGCTCTGTAGCAGTGCTATATTAGTGAGTATTAGCGCTCTGTCGCAGTGCTATATTAGTGAGTATTAGCGCTCTGTCGCAGTGCTATATTAGTGAGTATTAGCGCTCTGTAGCAGTGCTATATTAGTGAGTATTAGCGCTCTGTAGCAGTGCTATATTAGTGAGTATTAGCGCTCTGTAGCAGTGCTATATTAGTGAGTATTAGCGCTCTGTAGCAGTGCTATATTAGTGAGTATTAGCGCTCTGTAGCAGTGCTGTATTAGTGAGTATTAGCGCTCTGCAGCAATGCTATATTAGTGAGTATTAGCGCTCTGTAGCAGTGCTATATTAGTGAGTATTAGTGCTCTGTAGCAGTGCTGTATTAGTGAGTATTAGCACTCTGTAGCAGTGCTATATTAGTAAGTATTAGTGCTCTGTAGCAGTGCTATATTAGTGAGTATTAGCGCTCTGTAGCAGTGCTATATTAGCACTCTGTAGCAGTGCTATATTAGTGAGTATTAGCACTCTGTCGCAGTGCTATATTAGTGAGTATTAGCGCTCTGTAGCAGTGCTATATTAGTGAGTATTAGCGCTCTGTAGCAGTGCTGTATTAGTGAGTATTAGCACTCTGTCGCAGTGCTATATTAGTGAGTATTAGCGCTCTGTAGCAGTGCTATATTAGTGAGTATTAGCGCTCTGTCGCAGTGCTATATTAGTGAGTATTAGCGCTCTGTCGCAGTGCTATATTAGTGAGTATTAGCGCTCTGTAGCAGTGCTATATTAGTGAGTATTAGCGCTCTGTAGCAGTGCTGTATTAGTGAGTATTAGCACTCTGTCGCAGTGCTATATTAGTGAGTATTAGCGCTCTGTAGCAGTGCTATATTAGTGAGTATTAGCGCTCTGTAGCAGTGCTGTATTAGTGAGTATTAGCACTCTGTCGCAGTGCTATATTAGTGAGTATTAGCGCTCTGTAGCAGTGCTATATTAGTGAGTATTAGCGCTTTGTCGCAGTGCTATATTAGTGAGTATTAGCGCTCTGTCGCAGTGCTATATTAGTGAGTATTAGCGCTCTGTAGCAGTGCTATATTAGTGAGTATTAGCGCTCTGTAGCAGTGCTATATTAGTGAGTATTAGCGCTCTGTAGCAGTGCTATATTAGTGAGTATTAGCGCTCTGTAGCAGTGCTATATTAGTGAGTATTAGCGCTCTGTAGCAGTGCTGTATTAGTGAGTATTAGCGCTCTGCAGCAATGCTATATTAGTGAGTATTAGCGCTCTGTAGCAGTGCTATATTAGTGAGTATTAGCGCTCTGTAGCAGTGCTATATTAGTGAGTATTAGCGCTCTGTAGCAGTGCTATATTAGTGAGTATTAGCGCACTGCAGCAGTGCTATATTAGTGAGTATTAGCGCTCTGCAGCAGTGCTATATTAGTGAGTATTAGCGCTCTGCAGCAGTGCTATATTAGTGAGTATAGGCGCTCTGTAGCAGTGCTGTATTAGTGAGTATTAGCGCTCTGCAGCAGTGCTATATTAGTGAGTATTAGCGCTCTGTAGCAGTGCTATATTAGTGAGTATTAGCGCTCTGTAGCAGTGCTATATTAGTGAGTATTAGCGCTCTGCAGCAGTGCTATATTAGTGAGTATTAGCGCTCTGTAGCAGTGCTATATTAGTGAGTATTAGCGCTCTGTAGCAGTGCTGTATTAGTGAGTATTAGCGCTCTGTAGCAGTGCTATATTAGTGAGTATTAGCGCTCTGTAGAAGTGCTATATTAGTGAGTATTTGCGCTCTGTAGCAGTGCTGTATTAGTGAGTATTAGCGCTCTGTAGCAGTGCTATATTAGTGAGTATTTGCGCTCTGTAGCAGTGCTGTATTAGTGAGTATTAGTGCTCTGTAGCAGTGCTATATTAGTGAGTATTAGCGCTCTGCATTAGCACTGGGCAGTGTTTCCTCACCGTCTGGTCCGAGTGCTGGGTGATCTGCTGTCCCTCAGTGTAAATCCTCCGGGGCCGATAAGAGCCAAACTCCACCCTGTTTCCTTTGGGTCTCTCCTCCTGCCTGCAGGCCACGACCTCCTGAGCCGGCTTCCTGCAACATCAGATCGAGACCACACAAATCATTCTCACACCCTCATTCCAGCAACTTCTCAAACCTCAACTATATCCTGTGTTTTTGCAGAATCTTTTAATCTTTTCTCCATCAAAGCATATGACTGTGTTTTTAACATTCTCTTCAGTCTCTGATATTTTACACAAGTTGTCTGGGGAAAATATCACATCTTACTGCAGCCTTGTTCTTGATTGCAGAGTTACGATGCCGTTCATAATGTCCCAAATGTTGTGTTTGTCGCCCCCTTGTGTGATATGCCAGTATTTCCACAGACACTGTCCTTTTTTGATACTCACTGCTTTTGAGCGATGTCTTGCTGCCTGGATCCCTCCAGCTCACTGCCTTCCCTCTCAACTACTGAGTCCTTTCCCTGCTATAGAAAACCCAGTACTAAATCTACACCGTTCACCTGCATGTACAGCTACTGAGTCTGCCTCCTTTCCCTGCTACAGAAAACCCAGTACTAAATCTACACCGTTCACCTGCATGTAGAGCTACTGAGTCTGCCCCCTTTCCCTGCTACAGAAAACCCAGTACTAAATCTACACCGTTCACCTGGATGTAAAGCTAAATTAACTCAGTTTAAAGAGAGGCGTTTGAGACAAAATCCAACCAAAGATGGGCGACCATCAATGAAAGCATTCTGGTATTTTTAATATTCTGCTAATGCTGTACTGTCCAGTGCAACATTACTTACATGTCCTTCTGAAGCAGCCTTAGACTGGATCATGCATTCACCTATAAGAGACAGGACAAAAACAGCAATCAGGGGAAAGGTAATACATTTACAACCATCTAAATCTGTGCTCACCTTCAGACATTGCTGGCCAGAGCCCAAACTAGCCTCCACTGTGTGGAACTAGGCGTGAATTACCCTCAAATACAGATAGCAGCTTATTTACTGCTGATGTCTTTCTTGTTAGCACGCTAACTTTTACTATGCATTTATCCAGGTGGCTGTGACTGTATATGGTGAACAGTAATGCCTGAGTGTGATGTCTGACTGCAGCAGTTAGCGTTGCAGCTACAATGGACAGATGCACACCTTCCGCAGCAATCTTCTCCTGTGCAGCGGGGAGGCTTGAGGATTTTTTGATCAAGCTCTTTCTTAGTCCCTAATAATACAAAATTAAAATGAATTTAAAACCGTATGCCTTTAATAAACATAATATAAATAATAACAAATGTTACTGAAGTCAAACTAATATTGAATAAAATTTGAATAACTTACGCCGGTGTTTCCTGCTGTTAAACTAAAAAGGAAAAGACAAGAAAAGAGAAAAATAAATAAACATCGAACAAAAAGTTCGGAAATTTGTGTTTGGTAGATTATTTCTCTGTTGTAACAATGCTTGTTGGCAATAAATTGTATACCGTTGGAAAGCCTGTTTATTTCCCTTTTAATTGGTGCCCTTGTGAACTGAGCAGAAGAAAGAAAGAACTGAAGGCACAATTTGAGAAGGAATGGAGGAGGAGAGAGAAAGAACTCTTGGAGATGTTTGGATCTTCATTAATGGCAAAGCTGGAGAAAGACACAGAGAAAAGCAAACTGCCAGCTAAGTTAAAGACCAAGCCTTGCATTACTCTAAACCGTGAGTATACTAATCCAAGCATTGCATTACTCTAAATTGTGAGTATACTGATCCAAGCATTGCATTACCCTAAATTGTAAGTATACGAATCCAAGCATTGCATTACTCTAAACTGTGAGTATACTGATCCAAGCATTGCATTACTCTAAACTGTAAGTATACTAATCCAAGCATTGCATTACTCTAAACTGTGAGTATACTGATCCAAGCATTGCATTACTCTAAACTGTGAGTATACTTGTAAAGAAGATTCATGTCCTTTCATGCACTTCTACCACAGTTCTAAATATTAGTTGAATATTTACTCCTTAGTTTATCTCTTAGCCTATCTCATTTCTGTTGTTTGCGAAGTCCTGCCCACTGTGCATTTCTATTGGTTAGCTAGCCTGTCAATCAAACCTGTCGAAATCCTCCGTAACTCATCTTTCAGTTGCTCCGGGGAAGTTTCTGGAAGACACACGTTCGCGAGTGCCTGGGATAGTGAGCTGTTTAGATAAACGTATTGAGAGAAAACTTTAGCTAATACTTAGTAGTTAGGACAGTGAAATCTTGTGTGCGTCCATTGAGAGGCAAGTTTATTTTCTGTTACTTATATATGAGTTAAGGTTGCTACATGTGGTATGTGTAATGTTAGCTCGTGGTCATGTTAGCTAGCAGGATTGGCTCTATATTTGCCGTGTATGGCGCTGTCACCCAGTAGAGCCAATTGTTTATTTACATCAGAGAATGTTAATCTTATCTCGTTATGTTGTTTACCATGTTATTTCAGCACTGTGTAAGATTATTAAGGAATACAGGGATAGTTATAAGGATGAGTAATATTAGTTAGGGAAGATTATGTAGTTTACGTGATGCTATGTGTATTATATGCTGCAGTGTGAATACTTCACAGTATCATTTTATGCCTTTTATTTTCTATGGGTTTCAGAACCATACTCAATACAATTATTCCTGTCCAACTATTAATGTTGACACTGCACAGTGCGTGAAGTGACAATTAAAGTTCATTGAAGACGATTTCCTTCTCAAGAGCATTCTTATCGATGCCCCCACGGTGATCACACTAACTAGCCAGCAAGTAGTTAGTGGGAGTCAATACACATCACTTTGTCCAATTATAGCATGGTCCTTCGAGCCGGATAAAGGTGGTTTCCGTGGAATTAAGATGTCTTCAGATCAGACTCCAGATGTGCGGCCCAAGCGCCACACACGTCCTCCAGGCTGGCTGGAGGATTACGATGTCACCCTCCCAGGATGGAGGCAGCCTCCCCTACCTAATTCCTTAAGTCGCACTGAGCTGTATCAAACAGTCGGAGAACAGCCACTATTCAGTCAGAACCAGGAGGGTTACGCCGAGATGACGCCCCTCACACAATGGCGGCCTCTACCCAACTCCTTAAGTCGCACTGTGCAGCACCAAGTAGTTGAAGAACGGCCGCTATTCAGTCAGAACCGAGAGGGTTACGCCGAGATGACGCCCCTCACACAGAGGCACAGTCATTGGAGCACAGCGACCAATGAGCCAAGACACCAGTATGCTGTCGGCGCCGAAGCTGCTCTGAGCCCTGGATGGGTGAGCAATGATGAAGCCATCTACAGCTTGCCACCAGCGTTCCCCCATCCTGCGACAGCTGATTCACCTGAGGTTCTAAGAGCTATTAGGCAGCTTCAACAAGAGAACCAGCGGTTACAGGTAACCATGCTGGACATGAAACGTCGAATGGAGGTTGGCACTACGCTGCCTCCTCAATACCCTCCTCAGCTGGTCCCGACAGGGCAGACTGGCCGCCCTCACAGCCTGAACAGTTATCTCGGCCCAGTGGTGCACGCCTGCCAGCAGCCAATACTGGCCATGCCCTTCAACCACTGAGTAGCAATCAGCCCCCAAGAGGAGACCGTCGTGCACCTCAGCTAGAGGAGGAGGATTGGCCGCCACCACCGCCACCAATCACGGAAGACGTTCCAACATCCCAAACACTACAGGCCCACTCGGTGAATGAGCTGACCGCAAGTCCGCATTCGCAGATTTGGAGAGATGCCGCCGATACTGCCACCGAGCCCTGACTACTGGGAACCAGACAACGGTTCACAAGCATCAGATGAGGCATGGGAACTTGATAGCCAGCGTGGCGGGCCACCCCTCACCGACCTCGTCGCCGTGAGCGCTCACCACCAAGACAAGTCTCCACTCATCCTCACCACTCCTCCTCACCCTCTCGGCAGGAGAGAATCTACCGTGGACCGAAACCAACCATACCGAAGTTCACCAAGGAGGATCCGAGGGAGTTTGCAAGACTCAAGATTGCTCTGGAGAATATCCTGCCTGAAGATGAAACAGAGAGATTTAAATATCAGGTACTCACAGACCACTTGAAATTTGAAGAAGCCCTGCTAATAGCAGACTCCTACAGCAACTCCCGCTATCCATACAGCGACACCATGGCCTCCCTCACCTCTCACTACGGACAGCCACATCGGCTGGCCTTGCAATGAATTGCAGAGCTGATGGATGGGCCTACCATCCGCAGTGGTGATACAGCGAGCTTTAAGAAGTTTGCCTTGCACGTTAGAGCTCTGGTAGGCATGTTAGACCAGCTGGGCGAAGAAGGCCATATAGAGCTTCAGTGCGGTTCACATGTGGTGAGACTTACCGCCAAACTGCCCCATGACCTGCGAGCCGACTTCCAAAGGTATGTTCACCCACTGAAGATCAAAGTCCCAACCCTCCTGAACTTCGCTGATTGGCTGGAGTACGAGCTCGAGATCCAACAGAGTGGGCCCAAGTTTGGCCGTGGTGAAGGAAGGAGAGCATGGAGCCCAGGAAACCCCAGCACAAGGACTTCAAGTCACGTAAGATGACGACCATCCTACATAGCACAGAACCAGCCGTCACCACCACCCAAGAGCCCGCTCCCACACACACACCTCAGGATCGGGCGAAAACATATTGCCCATACTGCAACAACTCACTGCATTACTTAACCCAGTGCTCAAACTTTAGTCAACTTACCAAAGAGCAGAAGAGCACGTGGGTGAAGACCAACAGGAGATGCTGGAGGTGTGGCCGTGGTCACCAAGCGGCACAGTGCCGGCTCAAGGCAACCTGTAAGACATGCAAAGGAAATCATGTTGAAGCTCTGCATGACCTCAACAAGAAGCCAACGGGAGAAGGAGGTCAGCGAGAGGACACCGGTCCGGCCAGTTCTGCAAGTGATGTTTACTACCTGGACAGACGAGCTGGCAGTAGCCAAGTACTGCTGAAGATCATCAAGGTAATCCTTCGGAATGGAGGTCAAGCTGTTGAGACTTATGCAATATTAGATGATGGCTCAGAGAGGACCATCCTCCTCCAAGCAGCGGCCAAGCAGCTGGGTCTCAGAGGAACCGCAGAAGAGCTTGCACTGAGAACCGTACGGCAAGAAGTCAGAGTCATCCATGGTTCAGCCGTATCCTTTACCATTTCCCCTGCCAGCCAGCCGCACAGCAGATTCAAGATCAAAGGTGCATTCACTGCAGATGAACTGGGTTTGGCCGAACATACTCGGTCAGTGGCAGCTCTCCACCGAAATACAAGCATCTCCAGGGATTTGCCACTCCACTCAATGGACCGGGTGCGCCCACTCCTGTTGATAGGTTCCGATTACCCGCAGCTGATCACCCCAATCGAGCCAGTTCGTTCGGGCCCCCCGGGTGGACCAGTAGCAGTCCACACAAGGCTAGGATGGACCCTCCAGGGTCCAACCAAGTACGTCAAAGGATGCATCCCCTCGTCACAGTGCCTGTTTTACGTCCACACTCTCTCCATCTGAGGAATTATCCAGACATGTGGAAAGGCTCTGGCAGTTGGACACACTTCCTTATCGGAGTGAGAGGCTGGTCACTAGGTCAAAGCAGGATCAGGAGGCAGTAAAGGTGCTGGAAGAGAAGACGGTTCGAGTGGACGACAATGGAGTTCAAAGATATGCCACACCCCTGCTGAGAGTGAAGGAGATGCTGCGGCTGCAGGCACCCAAGGAAGCAGTGTTGGCAAACCTGCGTAGGGTGGAGCGACGCCTAGAAAGGACCCGGAGAAAAGCTGCCGTATATGTTGCAGAAGTACAGAAGTTGGAGAAGGCAGGGTACACAGTGAAGATACCCCCTGACATGGTGTACCAAGCAGAAACTTGGTATATTCCCCATCACATGGTCACCATAACAGCAAGAGCAGGTTGGTCTTTAACTGCTCATTCAAGTACCAAGGAAAAAACCTTAACGAGCTTCTCCTACCTGGACCTACCTTGGGCTCTACACTCCTTGGCGTACTCCTGCGCTTCCGGGAACATTCTGTCGCTGTCAGTAGCGACATAAAGGCGATGTTCCACCAAGTGAGACTTCTACCCGAAGACAAGCCGCTGCTCCTTTTTTTTTTATTTTCTGTGGCGAGACTAAAGAGAGATGATCCCCCAAGTGTGTATGAGTGGCAGGTCCTCCCTTTCGGGACCACTTGTAGCCCATGCTGCGCCACCTACGCGCTTCAGAAGCACGTGACCGACCACAGCCTGCCTGGAGAGGATGTCCGTGAGGCAGTCGAAGAGAAGCTTCTACGTGGACAACCACCTCCAGAGCCTACCATCTGTGGATGAAGCAAAGAAACTGGTGGACAAGCTGAAGGCACTCCTAGCTACAGGTGGATTTGAGCTGGAGACAGTGGGCTAGCAATACCCCCGAAGTTAATCAGTCACCTACCCCAGGAAGCTCGAGCGAAAGCAGTGAACTCTGGCTCAGTCAAGATCAAGCAGGCGTGGATCCCCAGGAACAGACTCTTGGGCTCCGCTGGTCTTGTCAGTCGGACACCCTGAGATACAAACAGCGGTTACAGGAAAGCCCCACTCCCACAATGAGAAACATCTACCGTGTACTAGCAAGCCAATATGATCCGCTGGGATTCATCGTGCCTTACACAACAGGTTTGTTGGTGGCCAAGGTACTGGTACAACGGCTGTGGGACAAACACCGACAATGGGACGATCCTTTGCTGCCCGGGGAGCTTCTCCATGTTTTACCTGGAACACCTGGGAAGAGGAACTGGAACACCTACCTCTGATCTCCTTTCCCCGCTGCTATGTGAGTGCTGACATGGACCTCCCAGACAGTGTCAGGGATGTACATATCTTCTGGACGCATCCGAATGTGCCTACGGCTCAGTGGCATACCTGCGCACAGAAGATCCCAGGGGCAAGTCCAAGTGGCATTCCTGGCCGCCAGATCGAGGGTGGCCCCCAAGCGGCAACAGTCCATACCGAGGCTGGAGTTGTGCGCCGCTGTTACAGCAGCTCAGCTGGCCACCCTGCTGGGGAGAGAGCTCACTGTGCCTCTTCGTTCGCTCGTCTTGTGGTCAGACTCCACAACGGTCTTAACATGGCTTCAGTCTGAATCATGCCGCTACAAAGTGTTTGTTGGCACCAGAGTAGCCGAAGTCCAGGAACTGACCGATGTTCAAGCTTGGCGCTACGTAGACTCCGCCAGTAACCCGGCAGATGATCTAACCCGAGGTTTGACCTTGCAGGAGCTTGCCACAGGCCATCTGGTGGAGTCAGGGACCAGCCTTCCTGCGACAGTCCCTCTGACCACTGGCCAACCAAACCTGTTACTGAAGTATTCGATGACCCAAAGGAGGAAGTGAGGAAGCCAACCTTCTGTGCTCTGTCCATTACATCCCTTGATCCAGCACTACAGATCCAGGTCGGTTCAGCAGTTTCAGAGCACTGGTCGAAGCAACTGCACAGTCTCGTCACGGGGCGGCTGGTCTGCAAGGTAGCCCTTCTGCTGAAAGCTCACATAGAGGCGGAAGAGGGAAATTCTGAGAAAAGGCCCAAGAGCAATGTTTCCCAGACGAGCTCAAGAAAACTAGTGGCAAGCAAACCTGTATCGTCCACCAGTCCCTGCTAACCCTGGATCCAGAGTACGACAAAAGCACGAAGCTCCTCCGGGTAGGTGGAAGACTACGCCGCAGTTGTCATTTAGAGACCGCCGCGTTTGTGGGGGGGGGGGGTTGTGGTAGTTTGGGGGGGTATTTGATTGTTTAGTGGTTCACCCTATCGTCCTGGACCCAGCTCACCCAGTGACGAAGCTGATATCCAGGACATTGACAACGACATACGGCATCCCGGATTCCGAGCGGCTGTTTGCAGAAGTTCGGCGTAGATATTGGATTCTCAGAGGCGAGAGGCCATCAAGAAACAGCAGCGAACCTGTGCAGAATGCCAAAGATGGAGGGCTAAATCCACTGTTCCGAAATAAAAAAAATGTCTGACCTACTGAATCCCGTCTACGTCTTTACCAGCCAGCATTCACCTCCACCGGAGTGGACTGCTTCGGACCTCTCCAAGTGAAAGTGGGCCGACGGAATGAGAAAAAGGTGGGGAGTGCTGTTTAAGTGCATGACGATTAGAGTTGTTTTTGTAGTGTGGTGGTTGTTTTGTGTGTTTATTGTTTTGTTTTTTGTTTGGTAGTGTGGTTCTTTAGCTGTCCACATAGAACTCCTGTCAGCCTCGATTCAGATTCCTTTCTCATGGTAGAAAAAAAATTGCGGAGGTTCATCGCACGAAGAGGAAAACCGGTGGAGCCCTGTCTGACCAGGGCACGATTTCAAAGGTGGAGATCGAGAATTGCAGGAGGCGTTCGCAGCTCTGCACCCCACCCTTCAAGCGCAGCTGGCGAAAAGTCAGATCAAGTTCACGTTCAACCCCCCAAGTGCTCCTCATTTCGGGGAAAACAAATGAGTTTGGGAACGTGAGATCAGGTCTATCAAGACCGCCCTAAACCGCTACTGTGAAGGCGCAGACCGTCATCCTCCGCCCGAGGAAGTACTCAACACCGTCCTTATTGAAGTGGAGGGGATACTAAACTCAAAGGGCCTCAACCCAACCCCCTTGGGGATATGTGTCTACAGATGTGGCGGATCCAGAACCTATCACTCCAAGGTATTGGGTTTTTTTTTTTTTTTAAAATTCTTCTTGCTTCTGATGGGGCGGCTTGACCCAGCGCTGCCCCAAGCCGTTTACCAGGGGTCAGAGCTTCTCAGTCGCCGTCGATGGAGACACTGCCAGATATTGGCCGCTACCACCAGTTCTGGAGACACTTCGTGAGGTATTACTTACCTGCCCTACAGACCCGCTCCAAGTGGTGGAACGCTCTGAGAACCTCCAGTCCGACACCGTGGTTATGGTCGTTGACCCACAGCTGCCGAGGCGTCTTGGCCAGTCGGCGAGTGAGCAAGGTCCTCCCAGGAGGGGGGGGCAGATGGACAAATCCGTGCAGCGGGAGGTCAATATTGGGGGCAAGACGTATATGAGAGTAGGGTGCCGGTCGCACGCCTCATCAAGCTCCGGCCATTCCAGATGAGGACACTGAATAAAATCTTCTCCTGATAATAGCAAATATGGCATGCCATATTTGGGGGCGGCTGTAAAGAAGATTCATGTCCTTTCATGCACTTCTACCACAGTTCTAAATATTAGTTGAATATTTACTCCTTAGTTTATCTCTTAGCCTATCTCATTTCTGTTTGTTTGCGAAGTCATGCCCACTGTGCATTTCTATTGGTTAGCTAGCCTGTTCAATCAAACCTGTCGAAATCCTCCATTTTATATGATTATTTTAGCGTAACTCATCTTTCAGTTGCTCCGGGGAAGTTTCTGGAAGACACACCATAAAAGGTGTTCGCGAGCGTAGTGCTGGGATAGTGAGCTGTTTAGATAACGTATTGAGAGAAAACTTTAGCTAATACTTAGTAGTTAGGACAGTGAAATCTTGTGTGCGTCCATTGAGAGGCAAGTTTATTTTCTGTTACTTATATATGAGTTAAGGTTGCTACATGTGGTATGTGTAATGTTAGCTCGTGGTCATGTTAGCTAGCAGGATTGGCTCTATATTTGCCGTGTATGGCGCTGCCCAGTAGAGCCAATTGTTTATTTACATCAGAGAATGTTAATCTTATCTCGTTATGTTGTTTACCATGTTATTTCAGCACTGTGTAAGATTATTAAGGAATACAGGGATAGTTATAAGGATGAGTAATATTAGTTAGGGAAGATTATGTAGTTTACGTGATGCTATGTGTATTATATGCTGCAGTGTGAATACTTCACAGTATCATTTTATGCCTTTTATTTTCTATGGGTTTCAGAACCATACTCAATACAATTATTCCTGTCCAACTATTAATGTTGACACTGCACAGTGCGTGAAGTGACAATTAAAGTTCATTGAAGACGATTTCCTTCTCAAGAGCATTCTTATCGATGCCCCACGGTGATCACACTAACTAGCCACAAGTAGTTAGTGGGAGTCAATACACCATCACTTTGTCCAATTATAACAATACTGATCCAAGCATTGTATTACCCTAAATTGTGAGTATACTGATCCAAGCATTGCATTACTCTAAACTGTGAGTATACTGATCCAAGCATTGTATTACCCTAAACTGTGAGTATACTGATCCAAGCATTGTATTACCCTAAACTGTGAGTATACTGATCCAAGCATTGTATTACCCTAAACTGTGAGTATACTGATCCAAGCATTGTATTACCCTAAACTGTGAGTATACTGATCCAAGCCTTGTATTACCCTAAATTGTGAGTATACTGATCCAAGCATTGTATTACCCTAAATTGTGAGTATACTGATCCAAGCATTGCATTACTCTAAACTGTGAGTATACTGATCCAAGCATTGTATTACCCTAAACTGTGAGTATACTGATCCAAGCATTGTATTACCCTAAATTGTGAGTATACTGATCCAAGCATTGTATTACCCTAAATTGTGAGTATACTGATCCAAGCATTGTATTACCCTAAACTGTGAGTATACTAATCCAAGCATTGTATTACCCTAAACTGTGAGTATACTGATCCAAGCATTGTATTACCCTAAAATGTGAGTATACTGATCCAAGCATTGCATTACTCTAAATTGTGAGTATACTGATCCAAGCATTGCATTACTCTAAACTGTAAGT
Source organism: Ilyophis sp. 1 JC-2022 (assembly GCA_022702515.1). NCBI lineage: Eukaryota > Metazoa > Chordata > Actinopteri > Anguilliformes > Synaphobranchidae > Ilyophis > Ilyophis sp. 1 JC-2022. Next base: position 37,101 of record JAKUDI010000615.1, read on the forward strand.
ATACTGATCCAAGCATTGTATTACCCTAAATTGTGAGTATACTGATCCAAGCATTGTATTACCCTAAATTGTGAGTATACTAATCCAAGCATTGCATTACTCTGTACTGTGAATATACTGATCCAAGCATTGCATTACTCTAAACTGTGAGTATACTAATCCAAGCATTGCATTACTCTGTACTGTGAATATACTGATGGCAAAACTGTGAATATACTGATGGCGTTTTATTTCTCTTCAAGAATAACAGCACCAAGAAGAAAATATAATTAACTTTGATTAGTTCCACAGGGACCCCTTAGTTGACTGTTGACTTGATTCATTTTAGGATTATCAAAATTAGTAGTAGTAACTTTTAATCAAAATATTTTAATGCCTATCTACAATTGAAAAAAAGTAAATGCATGAATGTTGTGTTTTACAGCAAAATAACGCAAAATTCATAAAGAACAGAGAAAGAATGAGGAGAGGAAGAATACTGTCCAGTCTGTGATGACAGAAGTTGACAAAAGGAGTCTGGACATTAACCCGCCACAACGTGAGTCATACCGCTAACCAACTGCTGTGTTAGACCCCATCAGCATGGTCTGCCTGTATCTCATCAGCTGTGTTAGTCCCCATCAGCATGGTCTGCCAGTATTTCATCAGGTGTGTTAGTCCCCATCAGCATGGTCTGCCTGTATTTCATAAGCTGTGTTAGGCCCCATCAGCATGGTCTGTCTGTATCTCATCAGCTGTGTTAGTCCCCATCAGCATGGTCTGTCTGTCTGTATTTCATAAGCTGTGTTAGGCCCCATCAGCATGGTCTGTCTGTATCTCATCAGCTGTGTTAGTCCCCATCAGCATGGTCTGTCTGTATTTCATAAGCTGTGTTAGGCCCCATCAGCATGGTCTGTCTGT
>JAKUDI010000616.1:0-13000 GCA_022702515.1 Ilyophis sp. 1 JC-2022
ATATATATATATATATATATATATATATATATTTTGTGGGGGTGAATAACTGCCGCGTTTAACATCCTGATCAGATGTGCACCCCTGGTTAGACTGCTGCAATGGCGTAGATGAGAAGAGAATGGGAATCATATGTCGGAAAGAGAAAGAAAATGTTTAGAAAAGGGAGCTAATGGAGAGGACGGGAATATGAAGAGGAGAAGAAATCAACAAACGTTTGCTTTTTAGACTATGGCCTAGTGGTGACAGTGCTCTGCACATACAGCCCTCCTCTCTCTGTGCTCCTAACAGTGCTCTGCACATTCAGCCCTCCTCTCTGTGTGCTCCTAACAGCGCTCTGCACATACAGCCCTCCTCTCTGTGTGCTCCTAACAGCGCTCTGCACAGACAGCCCTCCTCTCTCTGTGCTCCTAACAGCGCTCTGCACATACAGCCCTCCTCTCTCTGTGCTCCTAACAGCGCTCTGCACATACAGCCCTCCTCTCTCTGTGCTCCTAACAGCGCTCTGCACATACAGCCCTCCTCTCTCTGTGCTCCTAACAGCGCTCTGCACATACAGCCCTCCTCTCTCTGTGCTCCTAACAGCGCTCTGCACATACAGCCCTCCTCTCTCTGTGTGTCCTAACAGCGCTCTGCACATACAGCCCTCCTCTCTCTGTGTCTCCTAACAACGCTCTGCACATACAGCCCTCCTTTCTCTGTGTCTCCTAACAGCGCTCTGCACATACAGCCCTCCTCTCTCTGTGCTCCTAACAGCGCTCTGCACATACAGCCCTCCTCTCTCTGTGCTCCTAACAGCGCTCTGCACATACAGCCATCCTCTCTCTGTGCTCCTAACAGCGCTCTGCACATACAGCCCTCCTCTCTTTGCTCCTAACAGCGCTCTGCACATACAGCCCTCCTCTCTCTGTGCTCCTAACAGCACTCTGCACATACAGCCCTCCTCTCTCTGTGCTCCTAACAGCACTCTGCACATACAGCCCTCCTTTCTCTGTGTCTCCTAACAGCGCTCTGCACATACAGCCCTCCTCTCTCTGTGCTCCTAACAGCGCTCTGCACATACAGCCCTCCTCTCTCTGTGCTCCTAACAGCGCTCTGCACATACAGCCCTCCTCTCTCTGTGTCTCCTAACAGCGCTCTGCACATACAGCCCTCCTCTCTCTGTGTCTCCTAACAGCGCTCTGCACATACAGCCCTCCTCTCTCTGTGCTCCTAACAGCGCTCTGCATACAGCCCTCCTCTCTCTGTGCTCCTAACAGCGCTCTGCACATACAGCCCTCCTCTCTCTGTGTCTCCTAACAGCGCTCTGCACATACAGCCCTCCTCTCTCTGTGTCTCCTAACAGCGCTCTGCACATACAGCCCTCCTCTCTCTGTGCTCCTAACAGCGCTCTGCATACAGCCCTCCTCTCTCTGTGCTCCTAACAGCGCTCTGCACATACAGCCCTCCTCTCTCTGTGCTCCTAACAGCGCTCTGCATACAGCCCTCCTCTCTCTGTGTCTCCTAACAGCGCTCTGCACATACAGCCCTCCTCTCTCTGTGCTCCTAACAGCGCTTTGCACATACAGCCCTCCTCTCTCTGTGCTCCGCATCAATATCAATATAAAACGAAAATGAACAGTACATTTATACTTTGTTTGGCCACATACCTGATGTCTGCCTCAAAGAAACTCATGACTGACTCACGACTGTCGAGTGCCTATGCATGCAATTTTGCGTGCGTGCGTTCTTTCACCATAGAAAGGCTCGGTGCCCACACAGCGCTCGCCGCTGCGGCAGGAAACCAGGAGGGATGGTAGAGGGCATCGCCCGGGAGCACCAATCTTCTGACCTGAAATTTTGATTCAATCAATATATCTGTTCGGCAGGGCAGGCTGTGCGCAAACAAGAATTTATTTATTTATTAAAAAAAAAAATAATAATATATTTTTTTAAACAGAAAAAGGGCACTTTTCTATAGGAGGTCAAACGGCAGGTGCTCAAGCCCCCTTTGAGGTCTATGTGTGCACGTGCCTGCTCTGTGTCTCTAACAGCACTCTGCACATACAGCCCTCCTCTCTCTGTGTCTCCTAACAGCGCTCTGCATATACAGCCCTCCTCTCTCTGTGTCTCCTAACAGCGCTCTGCACAGACAGCAGTGGAGGACAGTGAGATAATCTTTACTGAGCTGATCCGCTCCATTGAGAGAATGCACTCTGAGGTGAAAGAGCTGATCAGAGATCAGGAGAAGGCTGAAGTGAGTCGGGCTGAAGGACTCCTGGAGCGACTGGAACAGGGGATTGCTGAGCTGAGGAGGAGAGACGCTGAGCTGGAGCAGCTTTCACACACAGAGGATCACATCCATTTCCTCCAGGTAACATCACTGGCTCTCTGATGGTCTGCACTATGTACATTGTACATACATGGTGAGGGGTGTTCCTCATTTACAAAGATCTGCTCCTGGCATCTGCACAGGAATCTGTATTGAGACTGTTCTCTGTCTGTCTGTCTGTCTGTCTATAGAGCTGTCCGTCTTTCTCTGCACCTCCTGGACCTGGAGACTTACCCAGCATCGCTGTCAGTCCACAAATCTCTTTTGAGGCTGTGAGGAAATCTGTCTCTGAACTGAAAGAGCGACTGGAGGACGTCTTCAAGAAGGAATTAGTTAAAATCTCTCAAACAGGTTAGAACTGCTGAAACAACTTTTTCCCAATGATTTCTTTCATTAAAAATAATAATTTCGGATATTTTGTGACTAGAAGTACAGTGTTCTTGATACTTTGTGTAGCCGTGAGTCTGACAGGAGTGAGCAGAGACTGTTCCTCCATCACCCAACCGTAGCAACTTATTTTATCCCTACAGGAACCCACCTGCCACAGTACAACACCAGACACGGTACATAAGAATTTATAAAAGGTTTACAGATGACAACCCAGTCAGAACCGGACCCACGCTGGGTTTAAAAATAATTAAATGGGGCAAAAAGTGAAGCATGATAACTTGTCAATAAAACAGAGGTCATAGCTGGGGCTTGTTTAAGTTGAACAATCTTTGTAATCTGAAGAAACCTACTATAATGTATATTCAGGTTTTTTCTAATGCATATACCTTTTAAATGTCACTTTCTCTCCTGTTATAACAGCTAATAGCAGCACAAAGGTTTTAGTGTTTCTGCATCTTATAGCTCAGGGGTGTCAAACTCAAATACACAGTGGGCCAAAATTAAAAACTGGGACAAAGTCGCGGGCCAGATTTCATATTTATTGAAAAAAAGCATGTTTTCCCTTCTTTCTAGATATAATAATGAACCTTTTCATATGGGAACAAACTTAAGTTTTACTTAAACACTGAATCTGGAACAAGCAAAGCTTAATACTATAAACACCTGAGAAATCAAATTTCAAATAAAAGACACATCAGTGGCATTCATTTCTTAAATAAAAATAATATTATGCCTCTTTCTCCATCTAGCCTTTTCAGTTAATTTTCAATGGAATAATTTTTTCACAGGCCAACAACAACAAAAATAATAATAATAATGAGGATAATTTCCTTCAATGAAAATCCAACAATTAAATTTTTGAGAGGGGTGTCTTACATCTGCCCGAGGTGACTGGTAGCATGAAGTTGCGAATGAATGAAAACAGAGGAGGGGATGCTTGCGGGTCTTGACGCGCCAAGGCACTAGCAGAGCATTCTGGGATTTGTAGTATTAGCGGTGCATGCGTTACCGGCGGGCCAACTCAAATAGAAATTTGATATTATCTCGCGGGCCAGAGTTTGACACCCCTGTTATAGCTGATCCTGTGCAGTAAAGCAGTCTGCACTGCTGTAAAACAGCAGCAGAGATTTGTGAGATGGGCGGAGAGATGCAGCATTCCTGGGGAGTGGAATCTCTTCTCATTATTCCTTTTGATTGAGATAAAAGCACATTTAGGTCTTCCTCATGCTTTCACATGGCTGTCTGATGCTTCTTTACATAAATATGTCATCCTGCAACTTCCAGTGACATCACTGGGAGAAACTTGGCGACTCTACTGTACGACACGTATCTCTGGCCCTGTGAAAACTGGTCTTTTTCTGCCACATATATCCAAGTTATTTACAAATGCAATATGTTACATTTGATCACTTTAGTCTAAAAGTAAGAATTTGGGATATGGGTGAGATTTGTGATATGAATCGCATCTGGAAGTAGTTTGGGTTGGGTTCCGCTGGTATCGGATCTGAATGTAAACGCTCGAGTGTGTGTCTTCTCCTGTCAGGCTTCTACTGACAAAAAACATCCCATAATAAGTGTGTGGGAGTGTGTATTGGATATGAGTGTAAACAGGGCCTCTGCTACCTGCCCTCTCTGCTCGCCATGGCAACCAGGGAAATTTCCAACTGCCAAAAACTACTGAACCTTCAGCTTCACCAAGATGATATGTGATATTAATCAAACTTTATATTTAATATTTACATTATTCCTGAATGAGCTGCAGTTTCATTTACATGCACTTTATTTATTAAAATAGATTTAAATTTCTCCAGGAATTATGATATGAAGGTTATCTTTAGGAGCTCATCTTTCTTGTTATCTCTCTCTACAGTGGAAGACGTCCATATTCTAGAGCCCAGGACCAGAGAGGACTTCTTACAATGTGAGTCTGTATTTAAACATAAATTAAAACAATTAAGCAACATGAGAATATGAGGTAAGACGAAGAAAAATATTATTGAAAGTATTGTGGCGGCCTGGAGATTACCAACTGGCCAGCTAGGACCGGGTAGTGAGCCGCTACCTGGTCGATGTGTACATAAATGTAAATAGCGTGCTGTGTGTTCTAATTGTGTCGTTAGCTTATTAGCCGCGTCTTGTGTCAACTGTTTTGTTTTAAACGTAACTGTCATTTGTAACTGTCTGTTATGTGTGGCTGTAATTGGCTAGGAATCTGTAAGTGTGTGCGCCAATCACAGCCGACTAGTTCCTTTATAATGCAGTATCTGAAGCGATTCGGGGTTAGTGAAAGAGTGTTTTAGAGCTGAGGAAATAGTTGTGCATGAATTCAAACGGCTTTTTTCGGAGCTGGTAAGGTAGCGCTATTAAAACGAAGCTCAGCTGGAGCGATTCGGAACTGCAAGCCGCTGTCTCCCTCCCTCATTCTCCGCGCTCGCTACATTGGTGTCCGGAAGTGGGATGGAACGAGCCCTGCTGAGGGAGATAGGGGAACTGGAGCGGTCGATCGGTGAGCTGACCCGCAGGAAGGCAAGGAGAGCCGGGGCTATGACCAGGAGTCTACCAGTGGTAGACTCCTGCGGTGCGAGTGTCCAGGCGACCGGACGGCTTAAGCGGCAAACGGGAGAATCCTGCGTGGGTAAATCGCGACGGCGCGCTCGCGAAACCGACAATGCAGCTGAAGCTACCGCGTTTTAACGGAACAGCGTCACTAGAGTCGTACCTAGCGCAGCTAGAGCTAGCAGCTCAGCTGGGTGGCTGGACGCCGGAGCAGACAGCGGGACACCTGACACTCGCCCTGAAGGGCACAGCGCTGGAGGCGATTCTGGACCTGCCACCGGCGGAGCGACAAGACATGCAGGCTCTGACCACAGCACTCCAACGGCGGTTCACCCAGCACCGCTCCGCCGAAGCAAGCCGGGAAAAACAGCTGAGCCGCTATCGCTATGAGGAGGAGAGCTGGGGGAAAGTGGCGGCCGACGTGCAGCAGCGCAGGAGAAGCTAGCGCTGCATGCATTCCTGCGAGCCCTCACGCCTGAGCGGCTACGTGACCGCGTTAGCCTAGCCTAGCCCAACCCAACCGGGTTCCATAAACGAGGCTCTAATGATGACAACTCGGGCGGAAGACACCCTAGCAATCCGGCCCACTCCACAACCAACCCACCAGCACGTCAGAGTGGTCGACGGCAAGGAGGTCTGCTGGACACGCACGCCACTACAACGGCCAGCGAGGCTGCAAGGCTGCAAGGCCGGTGCGACGAGCCGGGCCATATCGCACGCGACTGCCCAGCTCCAGCATCAAAGCCGCCAAAAGTAACGGGACCAGGTGAGACCAGATGTCGCGGTGGTCCAAGCCAGCGGCGACGCGGAGAGGTGGCTGACGCCCATGAAGCTGCGCAAGGCCCAGGAAGCAGACTGCATGCTGGGCAAGTTGCGGGGCAGCGGTCGGCGGTGTCGGCAGAGAGCCCTCGGGAGGAGTACTACCACCGGCTGTGGGACCGCCTCCTTCGCCCGCAAGGCCCAGGCTTCCGCCGGCTTTAAGAAGAAGCGGTGGTACGACACTTTGCAGCAGAAGAGCAGGTCGGGGTTTATTGCCCTGAGCGAAAGAAGGGCCTGTTGCCCAAGCTGCGAGTGAGCTGGCGGGGGCCTGGGGAAGTTGTAAAACAGCTCTGAGGTGGTTTATCGCATCAGGATGCCAGGCCGGGGGCGCCTGGTGGTGCTGCACCAAGACCGGCTCGCACCCTACAGGCCCCTGATGCAGCTGAGCCGAAGGTAAGACACCGTGTTACCCAGTGAGCCTGAGCCCAGCGACACTCCGCTGAGTGCTACCGGGAGGCCTAAACGACACCGGCGGCCCCCAGGCCACTTGCGGGACTTTGATGCGAGTTGTGGGTGGACTGCGGGGTCGTCGGGGACTTGTGACCCCTTGGGTGGGGGCAATGTGGCGGCCTGGAGATTACCAACTGGCCAGCTAGGACCGGGTAGTGAGCCGCTACCTGGTCGATGTGTACATAAATGTAAATAGCGTGCTGTGTGTTCTAATTGTGTCGTTAGCTTGTTAGCCGCGTCTTGTGTCAACTGTTTTGTTTAAACGTAACTGTCCATTTTAACTGTTGTGTGGCTGGAATTGGCTAGGAAAATAAGTGTGTGCGCCAATCACAACCGACTAGTACCTTTATAAAGCTGTATCTTCTGAGGCGATTCGGTGTTAGTGAAAGAGTGTTTTAGAGCTGAGAATATTAATTCAAACGGCTCTTTTCTGTCTCCCTCCGCGCTCGCTGCAGTATTTTCTATATTCATGACATACTTGTTTTGGGTGCATCTGGAGACTTGACAGTATATGCAGAGAAGCTGGGAGGGTGTGCTGGAAAAGGCAGGTCCAGGATATCAAGGTGGAAATGGCTTCTTCCACAGGTTTCCTTTAGAGGACGGGTGTTGATTTTAAACAGCCTGGTAGCATTAGCATTGTGGCATAGGTTAGCGGTGCTGTCACCACCTGATGGCTTTCTTCCAACACGCCAAAGGTCTCTGGTGCAGTTTTTCTGCTCAGGGCAGCAGTGCTGTATTTGCCCCTGGTCGGGGCAGTACTGGCTCAGGGCAGTGGGCAGTGTTTTCCTATTTTTAATAATGCCCTGCTCCATCTGCCCCCTCTGTTTGTGCCCCGTTTAAAAGCCCCGTTCATGCGGGCAGATCTGACCAAACTGGCCCGTTTGAGGAGGGTGGATGTTGGGGGCTGGAGAGCAGCACAGGGGGGTCCGTTCTGTGAGGGGGCGTGAGGGTGACAGCGCGTGTTTCTCAGGAGAACTGGTTACAGATGATTGGCCGTTCCAAATTGTGGAGGGAATTGGACATGCTCAGCCCCACATTGAGGGGGTTATAATAATAACATAAGAAAGGATTAAAATATGAAATTAAAATGTCAAATATGTAAGTTTATTATAATGATCACTGAGCTCTCTTCTCTCCTTCTTCTCCTCTATCAGATTCCTGTCGGCTCACACTGGACCCCAACACAGCGCATGAACAGCTCCGTCTGTCTGAGGGGAACAGAGAGGTGACCTGGGTGGAAGAGAACCAGTCATATCCTGATCATCCAGAGAGATTTGACTGCTGGCCCCAAGTGCTGTGCAGAGAGGGTCTGTCTGGACGCTGTTACTGGGAGGCTGAGTGGAGTGGGAAAGGGGTTGATATAGCAGTGTCATATAAAGGGATCAGCAGGAAAGGAGTGGGTGACTGTGTTCTGGGACGTAATGACAAGTCCTGGAGTTTGCTCTGCTCTCCCTCCGGTTACTCTTTCTGGCACAATAATAAGATCACTAAAATCCCTGTTCCCTCCTCCTCCAGAATAGGAGTGTACCTGGATCACAGGGCAGGAACTCTGTCCTTCTACAGCGTCTCTGACACAATGACCCTCCTGCACAGAGTCCAGACCACATTCACTCAGCCCCTCTATCCTGGGTTTGGGTTTAATTTCATAATGTTGGATCTTCTGTAAAACTGTGTGATCTGGGATGAGGCAGAGAGTGAAGGGAAGATCAGCTGTAATTAAAGAGAGAAAAACACTCAAATGAGACAGAAAAACAAAGGAAATTTAAATTGATAAAACTTGTTGTTTGTCACAATATTTAACCCGTGTGTTGCTCTCAGGTCAAAACTGACCCTTTTCTGAGGTCAACAGCAGTGAAAATCCCCTAAATGTAATTTTCTCAGCATTCAATTTGATGTCTTTTCCTACAATTAAAAAAGTAAATATTACAGTATGTTTGTTTTCTAGTAAAAATGAGTGGTGTAGACTGAAGAAATACAGTCTGTCTGGACTGAAGTAGGAAAGCACAATTATTGACTGGTTTAGTGAAGAATGACGGGTTATTTCATTATTATTCAGTGAAGAGGCTCATCACAGGGGGTCTGGTGAGGGGGGTCATTTTTGACCCTGTGGACACGGGGTGCAGATATAATATGAAGGCAACACAAGGGTTAAACAGCCTCTCTTATGCATGTGTCCAATATTATGCACGAGTGCACAGTAAAATCTACATTTTCAAAAGTGTTCATTCAGTTCTAACAGAAATCAAATGTCCTCTAAGTTGATTTAACGCTGAACATTTTATTGCAAAAAAAGATTTACAAACTGAATTCATAAATGTGTAAATAAAATATGACTTTTTAGTACGGAGCCAAAACACGAAAAAATTAGGTGATTCAGCTACTCATTATGTCAGTGTTCATGATTTATTCAAATTACATGACAGCACGTCCCTTTGGACCCTGACAATGAACATATTGAATTGAATGCCATTCAATGTCTTTAACAAGATAAATAGAGTTTGTATGAATGAATAACTAATATAGTACATATAGGGACATTGGGATACTGGGAGTTATGTGTTTTGAGGGAACAATTTTCTTTGCCAGTTATGGTAATGTATGGATAAATATAATTGTATTTGCATAAGATGTATTCCAATATCAACACGTTGTCTTCCTTTTTCCTGTCACCAATCATTGTTCGTATATTTCTGATTTGACAATAAACATACAAAATGACAGAAAGAACCCGGTGTCATTGTGGCTTGAATGGTGGTGGAGGGGAATAGTCCTACAGTTTATTTACCTTTTGTGAATGTCACCATATTGTGTGAAATAAATATTCTGAAAATGTGGTCTTAATTGCTAGTATAATTTATCGGTTTTGTTTTGGAGACCAGAACACCCACATCTAATAACCCATAGCCATAATAACAGTGTTAGATCTTTAATCTCAATCATTAATCTTTCAACAATTTGCAAAGTGGATGTACAGCACAGTAGCGCCAGGATGTGTTACATAATATTGTTTAATTTGTCCTTCCCTTCATGTTATTATGGAATTGGCTTATTTGTATGTGGTCCCCTCTGCTGGAATGTGACAGGCAGAGGTCTGCCTATACACTGTCCCATCTGGAGATAGGGAAAACTCCACTTCTCAACAGAAGAACATCAGCAGAACATCCCTTCAGATCCGAATGAGTCTTACTGATAACAAGGATGGTGAAGAGAAATATGAATTAGGTAACTTCCAAAATACTTTGACAAAAATTCATGTGTTATCATTTGGTGGTCCTACCGTAATGTTCTATATGCTCACACCAAATGTTCTGAAGAGGACAATTTTTTGGACAACAGTCCAATTAGGATTTTACTCTTAAACCAGCTGTTATACAAATGCAAAATACAAAACACTCATAACAAAGTTGCATCTTTAATTTTATATAAAATGTTAATCCAATATAGTTACATTATTGAACAAAACATTAAGTTACCTATATTTGGCCAGGCCTTTTTTTTTGGTTATTTCTTGACACTTCTAGGTTCAGACAACATATTTTATAAAGTTAGAGGTAGGCCAACAGTTGGATTACAGAAGCAGTCAAGAATAAGAATTGGCATTTGTTAGTGTAACATTACCAATATTGTACTTTTCACATCCATGTTGGTTTATCTCAAGAAAGTACATGTAAGGTACAGTATATAATAACCACAGTAGCGACCGTATGTACTACAATCCCAAACTCCCAAAACGCATATTTATTTATGTATTTGTATGAATAAAAAATAAATTCAAGTACACAAAAGTAATGTACAGAAATGTGTTCGATAGGTTGGGCTTATACTAGATCCTCACATTATGAAACAAAATCACATTAATTGAAGTACAAAAAAAGTATTGTATTAAATAAAAAAATTTTTTTAAAATATGCAATAAGAAAAACAACAAAATAAATATTAATTGTGAAATTAGATAAGAGACCAGAAAGAGGGGGGAAATAGACTACTGCTGTTACATTGTAAGATTGACTAAATAACTCTTATAGCCTACCTGTGTTTGAACACTATTAGGGAGGGGTACATTTCATTTAGATTTTTTTTTGGGAGTAGAATCAATACGCCGAGATAGGTGGCGATATTTTGAAATTATCCGCGTTTGTCGTGAGGAAACACCACTCTCTCCTCGCTCTCTAACCAATTCTGTCGTTAGTTAGTTTGAAGGCGCGGCGATGTTGTTGAAGGGCGCCCGAGAGAGCGCCAGTGCACCGCTGCTAAGGCGCCTGCTTGACCTTATGTTCTCATTTCCGCCTTAGTTCACGAGAGCACTCGAACTCTCAGGCCGACGCAGATATGACGTAAATCGGCTCTAGCTGAACACGCCCAGTCTCCCTTAGGGAGGAGTGATCTGAGCTGATATTTAATCAAACGTCAGAAAACACAGGAATCTGTGAACAAACCTGCTTTTAGCCGTGTGTAACTTTTCACCCCGATTGCTCTTATTAGTGTTTGTGCTTTTGTTTTGGCCGGTGTGGGTTCAGACTTTTGTTCCATCCAAGCAGTTACACCTGATTCTACTAACTAACCACTAGAGTCTTTGCTAAGCGCCTTTAGTAGTAGAATCAGGCGTGTTACTGCTTGGTTGGAGCAAAAGCCTGCACCCACACCGGCCCTTACTGGATAAGATTGAGGCCCCCTGGCCTAAGGGGAAATTGAGAGGTGCGGAGCACTGGACGGCATATTGTCCAATAGAAGCAAGCGGTTACGTCTGTTTGATATCAGAGCTCAGCGCTTTGTCCACTCACACGGGTGTCTGCATCTCTCTCAGTGCCATTATAGTTTAATTTACCTTCAGTTCTGCACTGTGTCTGAATCAGAGCCCTATCTACCGTGCCCTGTCTCCTGCGTGCAGTACACTGGCAAAAGTATGCTGTTTAATCTGCACTGTAGCAGTCCGTGAAAAATATTCGCCATACTATTTTCCAATTGTACTGTGGAAGTGTCATAAGCAGGTCATTAGACGACTCATCTGTGTTGCCATGTCCGCGGTTTTACAGCTAAATTGGGAGTCACGGGTAAAAATGAAAAGTTGCAAAGCACAAACTTATTTTAAAAAGTAAAAATGAGATTTCTATTTGAAATACGTTGGCTAATTTTGAGTTGCCATTTGGCTGGAATGCCCCCCTGCGCTGCCATGTCATGTGTTGTTTTTGTTGTATTTGAAGGAAAACGTCAGTGATGCTGCGCCTCATTTTTTTAAAAAAGCTTCACGTCATATTTATGTGACCAAAATGTTTGTGTACTTCTTATAAAGTGTGCTCCCGAATGTACTCAGCGAAACACCGGAAGTAAGTGTGTCATCCGGGTGTTTCAACTCTACTGCAATTTGAAAAATGTTTGCCTACTCAATGACTTTCTTGTCCTGTCGACTCACCAAGGCTACTCAATAGTGTGGAAGTGTTGATTCGGACACGGCCCTGGGGTGCGTCCCAATATTCTTCACTCCTCACCTCCTTTCCTCCACTCCCCCACTACCACTCCTCTCCTACCCGGAAGTATGCAAGACTGCCTCAACGTTTCCAGTACAAGTATTTGCATATGCCTATTCTGGATATGTATCTGGCATTGTGGTTTGCGTCAAGACATCAATTAATATGTAACCATTAATACGTAATTAAGATGTGATCAGCAACATTAGATTAAAACACAAAGATCCATTTCTGGGGCGCGGAGGAGAGGCGGTGGTAGTGGAGGAAAGGAGGATGCATTTTTCGACTATTGGGACACACCCCGGGAGATTATTCTTAGGCCTTCTGTCCCTTCTTGATGATGTCACACTTTGTATTCCTGAGACGAACACTGATGTTCTCCCCTTCTGTGCATCACTCTGGATAAGATCATCTGCTCACTGATTGTAATGTAATGTCATTTAATGTGATTTTTAAGTAGTTTGGCTAACATTAGGTGTGCAAGAACAGACAGTGCAGTAACTAGCTACCCCTTGCAATATACTACAATATACCAGCCTATGCAATAAGAGTACATGGGGGAGTGGCTGACTGTTACTCAAAAACACAAAATACACACAAGGCATGAATGCTCATTCACTCCTGCAGGCATGAAGCTTTACACTTCTGCATTTTGTATCTTCAAAAATATTTTATATTGTGTATTGTGATTGTTTAAGGTATGGAAATAGCAACCAAATAAAATCTTCAAAAATGATGATAAAGTTTCACTTGACTTTAGTGCCACTGACGGAATCAGGAGCAGCAGGAACGTGGTTGGACTCTCAAACAGCACTTTTAAACATTTAAACCAGGAGTAAATACCTCTGTTTTTGTAACCCAATCTTTGCACTGCTCTCTAGTGCAAGAAAGAGTTTAACAAGAACATATTAAGGAATAAAGAGAATGGATAACTAAACCATAAAGAAGATATATACAGATGTTGACATATTAGAAAGACACTTTTCCCTGATCATTGCTGAACTGCCGA
>JAKUDI010000617.1:0-11851 GCA_022702515.1 Ilyophis sp. 1 JC-2022
TCAATAATACATTAGATAGTCATTATATAATCAGCAGAGAAAACCATACCAAAGGGTACAGGGAGAAGAGGTATAAAGAGTGTACCATGGTGGGATTAAAGGGTACAGGGAGAAGAGGTATAAAGAGTGTACCATGGTGGGATTAAAGGGTACAGGGAGAAGAGGTATAAAGAGTGTACCATGGTGGGATTAAAGGGTACAGGGAGAAGAGGTATAAAGAGTGTACCATGGTGGGATTAAAGGGTACAGGGAGAAGAGGTATAAAGAGTGTACCATGGTGGGATTAAAGGGTACAGGGAGAAGAGGTATAAAGAGTGTACCATGGTGGGATTAAAGGGTACAAGGAGAAGAGGTATAAAGAGTGTACCATGGTGGGATTAAAGGGTACAAGGAGAAGAGGTATAAAGAGTGTACCATGGTGGGATTAAAGGGTACAAGGAGAAGAGGTATAAAGAGTGTACCATGGTGGGATTAAAGGGTACAGGGAGAAGAGGTATAAAGAGTGTACCATGGTGGGATTAAAGGGTACAGAGAGAAGAGGTAACACTTGCACAGAATCCAGGTAAAAATGTAAGAAAAACTACAACAATAGTTTAGACTTACCTTTCAGTTTGTTTGAGTTAAAGAGGGCCCTTTTAAATGCACAACAATCATCACCAGGTAAAGATGGTATTTGCTATAGTATGTTAGCTCATATGGAAGACAGTGCACTCTGTGAAGTGTTAAGGCTGTTTAACGAAATTTGGAACACAGAAAAAAAACTCCAGCAGCATGGAAACGGTCAATCATTGTGCCAATTTGGAAACCTGGTAAAGACCCTTCAGACCCCTCAAACTATAGACCAATAGCACTTACAGGTGCAGCTCAAAAAATTTGAATATCGTGAAAAAGTTCAATATTTTTTGTCACTCATGTCAGAAAGTGAAACTCATATATTATATAGATTAATTACACAGAGTGAAATATTTCAAGCCTTTATTTCTTGTAATTTTGATGATTATGGCTTACAGCGAATTAAAACCCAAATTCAGTGTCTCAGAAAATTAGAATATTACATAAGATCAATAAAAAAGGATATTTTAAACAGAAATTTCAGCCTTCTGAAAAGTATGTTAATTTCTATGCACTCAATACTTGGTTGGGGCTCCTTTTGCATGAATTACTGCATCAATGCGGCATGGCATGGAGGTGATCAGCCTGTGGCACTGCTGAGGTGTAATGGAAGACCAGGTTGCTTTGATAGCGGCCTTCAGGTCGTCTGCATTGTTGGGTCTGGTGTCTCTCATCTTCCTCTTGACAATACCCCATAGATTCTCTATGGGGTTCAGGTCAGGCGAGTTTGCTGGCCAATCAAGCACAGTAATACCATGGTCATTGAACCAGCTTTTGGTACTTTTGGCAGTGTGGGCAGGTGCCAAGTCCTGCTGGAAAATGAAATCAGTATCTCCATAAAGCTTCTCAGCAGAAGGAAGCATGAAGTGCTCTAAAATTTCCTGGTAGATGGCTGCGTTGACTGTGCACTTCAGAAAGCACAGTGAACCAAGCAACTTCAAGCAACGTGGATTCTGTGCCTCTCCACTCTTTCTCCAGACTCTGGGACCTTGATTTCCAAATGAAATGCAAAATTTACTTTCATCTGAAAAGAGGACTTTGGACCACTGAGCAACAGTCCAGTTCTTTTTCTCCATAGCCCAGGTAAGACGCTTCTGACGTTGTCTCTGGTTCAGGAGTGGCTTGACACGAGGAATGCGACATTTGTAGCCCATGTCCTGGATTCGTCTGTGCATGGTGGGTCTTGATGCACTGACTCCAGCCTCAGTCCACTCCTTGTGAAGCTCCCCCAAATTCTTGAATGGATTTTGCTTGACAATCCTCTCAAGGCTGCGGTTATCCCTGTTGCTTGTGCACCTTTTCCTACCACACTTTTTCCTTCCACTCAACTTTCTATGAATATGCTTGGATACAGCACTCAGTGAACAACCAGCTTCTTAGCAATGACCTTTTGTGGCTTACCCTCCTTGTGGAGGGTGTCAATTACTGTCTTCTGGACATCTGTCAAGTCAGCAGTCTTCTCTATGATTGTGTAGCCTACTGAACCAGACTGAGAGACCATTTAAAGGCTCAGGAAACCTTTGCAGGTGTTTTGAGTTAATTAGCTGATTAGAGTGTGACACCATGAGTTACCAATATTTAACTTTTTCACAATATTCTAATTTTCTGAGACACTGAATTTGGGTTGTCATTAGCTGTAAGCCATAATCATCAAAATTACAAGAAATAAAGGCTTGAAATGTTTCACTATGTGTAATGAATCTATATAATATATGAGTTTCACTTTCTGAAATGTACAATGCGAATGTACAATGTACAAGTTTTTGCGTAAAACGGAACTGATAAAACTAGAAATGCTGTTACGCCCGACTGTAATTTATTGTTGAAAGCATCTAATAAGACATTGCTCGTACCGTTGCTAAGGTTATAATGTCCTATATTGGATAAAAGAGTCACAATGAGACCAGAATGAACTGGAACGAATGAGAGACATGTTTGTAGAGAGTGGGTGGTATTATGCATCAACGTTTCAGATAGCAATAGCATTCTGAAGTGTTATGATATTGATAGTAGAATGACATGGTTTAACTACACAAGAATTTCACGTTTATTTTGCATTTGAGTGAGCAGGGCGTTTCACTGCTTTTTTGGCACACTATTATTGGGCTTATATTTTTGCTATGACGGAATGCAAATATTTGAGGGTAAAAATATATTTTTATGAACTCACACACAGACACTATTGTCCACTATGTCACGCATGAGTAGATATAGTTGCAAACGAGACTGGGTGGGGGTTGCTTGTTAAATGGACAATAGTGACACCGCATTAAGCAGAGCTGTCACAAATCGTGTACTTATAATGCGAAAACACAGATTTAGCCGTTTCCACGCAGTTTAATTGCAGGAGAAATTAATATCTCAGTTGAGCAAACTTTAGGCGCCGGTGCCATGGCCACGAGGGGATCTGCACGAAAGGGTTAACTACCATACATCCACCCAGATTTGCATATTAGGAACCACATCTTGCTCTCCTGCAAAAAAAATTTGTCAATAAAAAGTGTGGAATGGAGTCTTCAAATATGTCATAATTCAAAAAGATGAGATAAAGAAATAAAATACAGGTCCACCATAATTTGTAACATACACATTTTATTTGAGATATGTAGTTATTTAAAAAAGTTTAGGTGCTTAGACAAATTGAAAACGTTTTAAATTAAAACAATTAACACCCCAAATGAGTCAAGGATATTTCTTGCACAATTAGTGTTATGAGAAATGTGCAACAGGAATTCAACTTCATTTATAAAGGGTAGTGAAGAACAAAGCAATGACACCGTGAAGGACATATGAGTTATGACGTGACAGAAATTTACATGGCATAAAGGTCATGGTATGTCCACATTTACAATATAAAATAATTTCATACATAATCCATGTACAAAAATGAAAAATAAAAAGTGAAAGAAATATGCTCAATTGATATCTCAGATAAAACTAGTGTGTGAAGTTTAATAATCAGCTTTAGCTGATATACATATTGCAGCCTCAACATTGGCAGTAAAAGAACTGAAGACAAATTTGCAATACACATTACCATGTTTATTTCTACAGTATATATATGCAGTCTAACAGTTTTCGCATAATTTCTTTCATATAAATTTGACTGGTGTCAATTTTATCATCAAAAAATATCGGCCTTCAGCCTACAAGGGAAATTACTTTTTCTAAGAAAACAAGCAAATAGTAAACGCTTTCCCCAACCAGTGTCACCACTTCCAAGTTCATCGGGTGATAGACAATTACTTGACGCCTAACCTTGGTGGTATTAATTACAGCTTGAAACAGGCCCAAAAATTTCAGCCTGACCCTACAAGATGAGCACACATTTTATCTCTTCAATTAAGGGAATTACAGAAAATTACAAGCATATTACAACAAAAAATAAAATAAACATATCTGGCTTATTTGACTGGGTTACATCATTATCAAACCCAGATAATCTGGAGGTATAGGCCAAATGATTATTACCTGTGTAAGGATACTTGGGCTTAGGACTTTAACATCATAAGATACATATTGTTCATATGAAAATAGCCTAAATAATATGAGCCATATGGCTGCATTTCGGGGCCAACGTCATCCTGAAAGTTCAACCATAGTCAATGAGGAATGTAATATTCACACAGGCCTAACAAACATGTGCATAGAGCACACTACTGCCCCTAATTCAATATGTGGGTCCTTAACTTAAATACCTGTAAAAAAACACTTAAGACAGAATAAATCGGTCAGAATAAATCACCTGCATAAATCCTTTACTAAAAGCATAAATGTTAAATGTAAATAAATGTTTACTAAAAGCAGATTTCTTCATAAAACACGTCTCACTCGGTGTACAACTGTAGGTTTTTTTTTTAACCTGTGTGAATAATCTTTTGGCTATGCAACATATCTTCTTGGGAAAAATACTAAATGCATTTGTAAGGCTTTTCACCTGTAGGAATTCTCAGGTGTGTATTTAAAGAAGAGATTCTATTAAAACATCTCGCACTGTGTACACCTGTAGGGTTTTTCAGCTGTGTGAATAATCTTGTGTCTATTTAACGTACGTACCTTCTTGGGAAAAGCACTTCCCATTAAATAAATGTAACAGGCCATTCATTTGGAAGAGTTTTCAGGTGTTTATCTGAAACAATATGAATTTGTAAGCACATCACAATGTATGCTTTCATAAAAATACTTTGCACAATGAGAATTTGAAAGCCTGTATAAACTTTCTTGGGATCATCTCAAATAGATTATTTATTAGGGATATACAGAAAATGTTTCATCTGCATGAATTATTTGGTGGTTACATAAATTATATACCTGGGAAACACTGAAGTCATTGGTATGGTTTACCATCTGAATAATGTTTTCGGGGTGGCTATTGAAATTGAAATAAATACATTTTAAAAGGTCCTTCTCACACTGGGGACCTTTTCACTTGTATGCATTCTGTGCTGGTGATTTCGATAGAAATGTTCAGGTGTGGAAAAAGCCCAACAAATGTACATTGTGTGGGAAGTGCTTTTCCACAAGATCTAATTTCACGTGTATGGGTTTTCTGGTGGATATTTTTTAAACAACACATCCCACACTGTGTACACATGTGGAACTTTCACCTTTATTAATTCTCTGGTGTTTACTGTAGATTTTGAAAGAAAAATTTCCCACACTAAGAACATTTGTTAGGCTATTTACCTGTATGCTGATATTAAACTTAGTTTTTATATTCCCGCACTGAGGACACAAATTGTCTGGCTTTTCACCTGTATGAATAATCTTGTGGCGATTTAAAGTACTTGTTTGGGAAAAACACTTTCAGCAGAGTACATTTATAGGGCTTTTCATCTGTATGAATGCTCTGGTGGACATTTAAATTAGAACTTCTGGAAAAGCACTTCCCACACAATGTACATTTGTAGGGGTTTTCACTGTATGAATTTTCTGGTGGATGTTTAAATGAGATTTTCGGCAAAAGCACTTCCCACACCAAGTACATTTGTAGGGTTTTTCACCAGTATGGATTCTTTTGTGGCAATTTAAAGTACCTGTTTGGGAAAAACACTTTCCACACTGAGTACATTTGTAGGGCTTTTCCCCTGTGTGTATTCTCTGATGCCTATTTAATTCACATATTTTGAAAAAGCACTTCCCACACGGAGTACATTTGAAAGGCTTTTCACCAGTATGAATTATTTTGTGGCTATTTAAATGAGATGCGTAGAAAAAGCACTTCTCACACTGAGAACATTAGTACGGCTTTTCACCTGTATGAATCATCTCGTGGCAATTTAAAGTACCTTTTTGAGAAAAACACTTTCCACACTGAGTACATTTGTAAGGCTTTTCACCCGTGTGTATTCTCTGATGCTTATTTAAGTCACCTATTCTGAAAAAGCACTTCCCACACTGAGAACATTTGTAAGGCTTTTCACCTGTATGAATCAACTTGTGGCAATTTAAAGTACCTGTTTGCGAAAAACACCTTCCACACTGAGTACATTTGTAGGGCTTTTCACCGGTGTGTATTCTCTGATGCCTATATAATTCACCTATTTCGAAAAAGCACTTCTCACACTGAGGACATTTGTGGGGCTTTTCACCTGTATGAATCATCTTGTGGCGACTTAAAGTACCTGTTTGGGAAAAACACTTTCCACACTCAGTGCACTTGTAGGGCTTGTAGGGCTTGTAGGGCTTTTCATCTGTATGGATTTTCTGGTGGACATTTAAATGAGAACTTCTGGAAAAGCACTTCCCACACAATGTACATTTGTAGGGCTTTTCACCTGTATGAATCATCTTGTGGTAATTTAAAGTACCTGTTTGGGAAAAACACTTTCCACACTGAGTACACTTGTAGGGCTTTTCACCTGAATGAATTCTCTGGTGGAGATTTAAATGAGGTTTTTGGCAAAAGCACTTCTCACACTGAGTACATTTGTAGGGCTTTTTACCTGTATGAATTCTAAGGTGTTTATTTAAACCAGACTTGCTATTAAAACAGTTCTCACACCGAGTACATTTGTAGGGCTTTTCACCTGAATGAATTCTCTGGTGGACAATCAAATAAGGCCTTTTGGAAAAGCACTTCTCACACTGAGTACATTTGTAGGGCTTTTTACCTGTATGAATTCTAAGGTGTTTATTTAAACCAGACTTGCTATTAAAACAGTTCTCGCACTGTGTACATTTGTACGGCTTTTCACCTGTATTCATTTCACCTTTATTTTGATGAATTGTCTCCTTTTGAAAATAATTCAAAAGGCTTCGGTTTTCACTTGAATTACTTATCATGGGTTCAGTTCCAAAACATTTTCTCTGGCAATTTATATGTCTGTTGCGAGCATTTGTACTTTTATTGACAATTTTGGTCTGATTATCTTCATTATTTATGTTACAGTACTGTTTTAAGTCCCCACATTTTGTTGGCATGTAGCAAAATTCTTCTTTTTTACAGTTTGGGTTTGGCTCTCCTGCAAATTGCCATGGTTCAGTCTGGTCTGTCTGATCAACACCAGCTCTAGTCATCACAGTATTCACATCATCACTCACCAAACTTTCACTGGATTCACACTTCATTTGATCTGATTTAATATCAACACATTTAATATCCTGCAAGTCACATATGTGCTCTGCCTTAAGGTATCCTCCATCATCAGACTCTGTTTTGATTTGGTCAGGATGCAGATGGGTTACATATCCCAGCTCTGTACTGTCAAGGCTCTCGGTCTTAAGATCCCCAGTGTGGGTGGAGCCCATATCTGTTTCCATTTTAATCAGTGATGAGTGTGTGTGGTGTACATCACTGACCCCGCTGTGTGCTGTAACACACTCTGGCTCCAGTGTCTTGAGTCCTGGTGCAGCACACTCTGTCTCTGACTCTGCCATGTGGACAGACTCCAGTCCACTGAGTTCCTCTTCTTTCAGTCGGACCCTGTACTGCTCAGTGAGCTCAGGTAGTGTTGTCTCAGTGTCCCGTCTCAGACAAACTCCTGCCTGCATCCTACTGCAGCCCAAAGGTGTGCAGAAGTGCAACTCCTGGAGGGAAACGGGGGAAAGGATTTAGTCTCAATCAAACAGGTCCGACTGCAACAACTGACACGTTCATTACACTCTGCAGTCCTGCAGATGCCTGACTGACCACAGGGGGCGCACTTGCTTTATGAGGTGGGGGAAACCTTCTTCTTCCCCTGGGTAATTCCAAATCTGAGGTCAATTTTTAAAATACAGTTTTAACTTCAACTGCCAATGCGTGTTCTTTATAGTGATTTCTTATTGCAGAGTGGAAGTAAGCCCTTTCTGAAGTGCCTTTGCATTTCAGTTTGTTTCAGTGCAGTCTAGGAGAACATTCACAATCCTGCCCCATAAAACAGAGAACACATAATGGAATTCCAGGTTTCCTACAAGTAGTGAAATGATATGACTAACTATTACGCATTATATATTTAGGAAATTTTTAATTATTTATTTGTAATTTTTATGTTAAGTTAAGTTTGCATTTTAATAATATAAAATTGAAATGGACATAGCCGATTTTATATCAAAGGCCTTGTAGAGATTGTTCTGACCATGCTCTGCAAATCACCATTAGGTTGCCATAGTCTTTTAAGTTCAATTTTTCTGTCTCAAAGACATACAGAGAAACAGAAGGAAAATTGCGCAAAAACCCAGCCTGAACCCCCAAAAAGCAAACAAGGTAGGGAAGAATTTTTTAATTTTTTAAACTCCCCAGTTGCGAGAAAAAAAAATCTTCGGAGGACCCTGTCTTCCGCTGGTCAGCCTGGTTTAACTAATGGCAGAATGGTAAAAGCCGGCGCTTTTACCGTTGTACCACCGCAAGGCCCCTAGAAATCTGTTCTTTTGTCTGGCGTTCACATGACACAACCTGTGTGATTCTTGTGTGTTTACATGTCCATGCAGCTTGTATGACACACATGCGCACAGAGTAACGCAGGTAAGGTTTACATGGCAACAGATTAAGTTACGATTATGTTGCTTTTGTTCAATGTCCTGCACCTCAAAAGGCAGGATTTGCATGCAATAGCAATTGATGGTAAGACAGTGGAGAAGGGCCATCACATACAGTGCCTTAGTATTTGCGATCTCTGATACCTCCGTAGAAAAAAGGCTTTGGATGCACAGCAGGAGTCAGGAGTGGTGGGACCGTGTTGTGCGCTCCTTCAATGACTCCCAGTGGTTGGAAATTTTTAGAAAAGTAGGGAAACCTTTGAATATGTGTTCACCTTGATATTTTTGGCAAAAATGCGATCTGAGTGTTTCAATTCAGGTTGGATGTTAACTATTGGAATTGTATCGGAATTAAATACCACAGAGACAGGATGTGTCAGAAATAGCCACGTGGCTCAATAGTGTGAATGATCCCTCTAAACATGAAAAGAATGTAAAAAAAATAAATAAACAGAATGTATATATTCTGGGTTTGCAATTGACCCTTCGCTAAACCCATCCTCCAAGCAGCGATAGTCCAATCATATCCTAGTAACCGTTGCTAGACAGTGGACCTCAGTCAAGCTTTCCTAGTCGTAGGTTAGCTTGTCATCATGGTCAAAGGTGAGATTGGGGAACCTGCAAAACTGAGTTTGAAGTTTGGAGGAGGATGCAATTTTTTCCCGTTTCCAAAACCCAAATCAAACAAGGAAAAGTAGGCTGTGGATAAAATTACGTGGGCGACCTCATCCACGATTGAACCCCTCGGAGAGGACGAAGCACATCTAACATTATGTTTGTTCCAAGGTAAAAAGCTAAGGTTGGTTAACATCAACGTTACCCTTATTTTGGTGTTAATAGCTACCATAACTGAAAATGTATACACAATGGTAACCAATTGACTTAAAATATATCAATATCAAAATCCATTTCAAATGTTTTCAATGGTCTAACAATTCACCGTTAATCACATCCGGCTTTAGCTTTGGCTATCCATAACGGACGTCAGCTGTAATAGCTACTGTTTACGTTAGCTCCATCTAAAAAGGGAAACAAGAAATTTAACTTTAAAAGAAAGAAAGAAAATCACTGTTCTCTAACAAACATGTTATTCCCACAATTTGTTAGTGGGAAGCCAAGTCCCAAGTTACGTTACCTAAACACTTGTTGCTGCTATGTTACATGCCGACCACCTCCAAATAAAATGTTGGTAAGTTAAAAACTCTAGCTTGAGCCATTTCATTTGAAACAGTAAATTTAATCTCACCTCAAATGTAAATTTGATTCTACGTGACCCGACTGCGGCGTTCGACACGGTCAACCACAAACTCCTGATCTCCACACTCGCTGAGATGGGCATTTCTGGGACTGCCCTCTCTTGGTTTGTATCGTATCTCACTGATAGATTCTACCAAGTCTCTTGGAAGGGTTCTGTCTCTGCACCCCATCCCCTGTCTACAGGAGTCCCGCAGGGATTTGTACTGGGTCCTCTGCTGTTTTCTCATACCATAGTTATGCTGATGATACTCAACTCTTCCTCTCTTCCCTCCCTCTACCTAACAGGTGAAGGAGAGGATATCTGCTTGTCTGGCCGACATCTCTGAGTGGATGACTACCCATCACCTGAAGTTCAACCTCGACAAGACAGAGCTCCTCTTCATGCCATACAAGACCTCCTCACTACATGACCTCTCCATCACCGTTGAAGGGACCATGGTGGCTGCCTCCCGCTCTGCAAACCTGGGGGTGGTCCTGGACAACCAGCTGGACTTCAAAGACCACGTGACGGCACGGCACGGCCCTGCAGGTTCCTCCAGTACAACATCAGGAGGATTCGACCATACCTGACCACCTACTCCACCCAGCTTCTTGTCCAGACTATGGTCACCTCACGCCTGGACTACTGCAACTCCCTGCTCACAAGCTTACCAGCCTGCATCATCCTGCCTCTTCAACTGATCCAGAACGCAGCTGCCCAACCTCCCGAAATTTTCACGTCACCCCCCTGTTGAGGTCACTCCACTGGCTGCCAGTTGCAGCCAGGATCAGGTTTAAAGTTCTGACCCTGGCCTACACTGCAGCCAATAGGACAGGCCCCGTCTACCTACAGGACTTGATCTAGAACTATGTTCCTGCTCAACCACCTTGCTCGTCTACAGCAGGGCGACTTGCACTCCCCCCCCTCCGTGTCAATGGCGCTCGCTCGTCCCGACTGCGGAGCTTTTCCACCCTAGCTCCCCAGTGGTGGAACGAACTTCCCATTCCCCTACGTTCTATGCCAACCCTGCCTGCGCTCCGTCGTGGCCTGAAGACACACCTTTTCAAACTCCACCTGGACTGATACTTATCTAGGACCTCTCATGGTACTTGTTTCTTATTTAACTGTGGGTTGACGTTTATAATAGCATTGTAGTAGAGCTGATTTACCCAGTTTACTGTGAACTGCATTCAATGTTCATTACTAGGGATAGCTGCTACGTTGTGAATGGTTTGCTTTATCTTATCTGTTCTGTTGTTACTTCGATTATGTTTCTGTATGCAATTACTGTATGTCGCTTTGGATAAAAGCATCTGCTAAATGACTAATGTAAATGACAGAATGTATATTTAATACAAAGAAATGTCCACTTCCGTAGCGTGAAATCAATAACGTTACCGTTAGGCATTTTAAAGCCAAAGCGAGCGCATCTAACATTAGCTGGCTAGTTACCACTTAGCTACTGTGCTGAAACTGGATTTATTTGGACGTCTGGTTAGCTTACTAATATAAAAGACCCATATGTTAGTGTTTGCAGATCTATTTTTAAAACATTAATGTTCGCTAACGTCGAATAACATTAATGTTACCAGACTCCATCTCGTAAACAAACTGATGATAATAATGTCTTCATGAATGAGATGTGCTTTGCTATTTGATGCCAAGCCAGCTAGTCCCTCTGCTGATGTCTGTTACATTAGGTTTCCACTGTGGTAGCTATCTAGCTAATGAGACAGCACGCTGTGATGGAAATGCTGCCTAGCATCATAAAATCTACATTGAATCATTAAGCTAAGCATTTAAACTACACTACCAATATGAAATTGAAGATCAATTTTTCCAAAAGTCCCTAAAGATACTATTTTACAAAAAGGGCAGTAGCCTACTTTCATGGTTGAGAACACCATGTTTGCTTTGACGGACACAAAGCTTGACAGACATAGTAACAGTTACTAAGGGGGGCGGGGCTTAGCGAAGGGTCAAATTAATGCAATAGAGGCCTGTCACATAGAACCAGCACCGTAGTTACCAATGGTTACAGGG
>JAKUDI010000618.1:0-22617 GCA_022702515.1 Ilyophis sp. 1 JC-2022
GTCAAGCTGCTTAGCGGTGTATCAAACTGAATGTTGTGTAGCAGTTATTCTTTTAAGTGGATGTAAATGTTCACAGTATTTAACCATTCCTTAGTATTGGAGGTGAAGGCTGTGCAGAACCAGAGGCTCGTGGTTTTAGCTGTGACGTCTCTGGTTCCATCACGATGAGGGTCGTTCTCTTCTGGTCTTTATCCTCGCTGGGATTTGAATTAGACCGACATAACTTGGCGCGAAAGAGAGCCATTTAAGTATTTAACACAACTGCTTATTACTGTTGATTTGCATAGCGCAGCAAATTAAAGTCTCAATATTTTAAATGTAGATTAATTGTAAACAATCTAGGTTGCAATGAAATATTCATTGTTGCACCTCATTTGCTTAAGCCGAACGTTAAATGTTTCGTGCCTGCTGGCATAGACATCAACAATGATAAACACTCTTCAGCTATGAATGGTTAAAAAGGAGAGCGTATAGATATCGAGTGTGTGTATATATATATATCTGTATACTGGTATATATAAAGAGATTTTTTTTCTGTCTTTATAATTGTGAAGCATGAGGGTGTTTACTATTCCATTGTTCCCTGGTCGTGCTCGTCATTGATTTTTTTTTTTTTTTTTTTTGCTTTTGAAAAATGCGGAGGTCTTGAGATCCTCTCAATTCAGCCTTCAGAAGTAGCCTACCCTCGCTGAGTACTGCGGATGAAAGTGACTCGCGCGCTCTTTCAAAAGCACGTGTCGTGTAGCCTTGGGAAAAGGACACTATGCCCCGGGTTTATGTTGTATCTCACTGTTGTTTAAATCGGGGTTTAACACTTCCGGTTTGTACGTTTTTACATGCAGGCACTGCGTGGGCTGACTGACCACAATTAATGTCGGCCTTCAATGACCCCCGACTCATCATTTCACGTACTCCGATGCTCAATATTTGCCTCATGTTGTTTGATGACTACATGCAACCAAAAAGCAGGGGTTATTTTCGTTCATATGAAACGCTTGAATCTTATCTGTCCCATTTTTACTTTTATCAGCTTCACCAGCCGGTACCATCGAAAAACCAGTGGCGATTGTGCAGCCTGAGCTTGCTGTTTACTTCGCAAAAAACTACTCTGATCCTTCTGTTTTCTGTATTTTTTATTTATTTGTTTAATTAACTTGTGGATTTAAGTTGCTGTTAATTTGAACGGCCATATAACGATAATGCCTAAATTAAATTGAATGCTTTCAGGTAGCTTAATTTATTGTACAAATTGAAGATAAGCCGGATCCTTCTTCATCACTGACTGTGCATTCTCATACGATTCTAAAAATGACGTTTTTTAGTAGTTTACCGATTTGCTTTGTGAATGTGCTTTGCGTGCAGCAAGGCCGGCCAGCCCATATTTTGAAAAAAAGTTTACTGCAGCCTTTATTGAGGTTGACCCAGTATTGTAATACGTGCGCGTTCATCGTTGTTAGCAGCCTATTTGCTGCACATCCCAAATAGCAAAACATAGTTCATTGCTCAACGGAAATCCTAGTAATCTGGTTATCGGCCATACCGATCTGCCGCAAGTAATGTGCTTGTGTGTGAATACCACACTGTCACTATTACACTATTGTGATATATTTTTGTGATTTCTTTTTCTTGTTACTATGGTACATTCTCTAAATTGTCACTCTGCCGTAGTGGTTCATGGATAATCATGGAGGAGAGGCGAGACCCCGTGCCTCCTGTTACCATGTGACTGATGTTTCATAATGTCGATGTAGTGAATCTGTTCTTTCTTGGGGTGTTGTAAAAGTGAGTCTCTTCTCGAGACTTTCCTTAATTTGTCCGAATCTGTTGGAAATAAAAATCTCTAAAATCATTTGACTAGTTTTTTTTAATACATGGTATTTTTTGATACTTTTTGTAATGCCATATAGGCGTCAAGACCGCAATTTGGCCTCTGCGTTAACGGTGTTCATTGTGCTCGAGCTAGATGTGCGATATAAATCAACCTAAAATCGCAATACAATTACTTCTGTTAGTTTCTATGGGTGCATGCTGCCTCAAATGATATTGTGCCTAGTATGTAGTTTCGTTATAATTGACCGCATATAATCAAATTACTGAATATTTTGTCAGGTAGAATTTACGTGATATAACTATTTAAGGCGAATGGTCATTAGCCAGCGTGGCGGGCCCAGTCTTTCTGTAAATTTAGCGAAATTCAGTGATAGCCGCCGACCAAAGCTTATGGACATTTAGCAGGGCAAATCTTAACACAGAGCTGAAGAGGCCACGGAAGAGTGAACCTGAAAATAAAACTAGAGAAAGGTGAACTCTTGTGAATTCCTAGCTTGGCATAAAAAAATAAGTTTTGATTTTAGGCTCAAATGGCGCCCCATCTCACCAATTCACGACGAACGTAAAATCTTCAGAAACAAATTTGTTAGTAAGAAAACGGTTGAGGTTGGAAATGAGTGGCCCAATGTTTTTTGAAATGAACGCTAGCTGCACTAAAATGGGGACCTCCGTTCGTTCCATCTCTGCCGACAGCATAATTGCTAATCTTAGGAAAAAAAACAATTTGCTGCCCCCGGGCGCTGCGTCAGTCTGTTGCCCTAAGCTCTTAGTCTCCTTTCTCACTGTTCCTGTACAGAACTCCCACTTGAGCAAGGGAAAGTAAGAAACTGCATTAAAGTCACTTGGCAGAGGCGCTCTTATTCCAGACGGAGATGTCCAGTAGGCCTAGTGGAGAACATCCATGGTTGCTCTCAGGAATACCACAATGCTGCAATTCAGCGAGAAGGCTCTCGAGACCCTCTTATAAATCAATAAGCTGTGACTACTGTATGACGAATCCTAACAAGAAACCATTTGTATTGTAACACAAAGTACACTAGATAGGTTATCTATCTTTAAAACCTAACCTATCACATCATCCAAAGGAAATCCAAAGAAAGAAAGGATGTCTTAAGAAGCTTTTTCCAGCCTACAGGATATATAAAGCACATGGCAGAGAGTTTGAAGTTCCAGAAGCCCAGATGTAGCAGAACAAGGGGGGGCTGGTAGGTGTGTAGGGTGTCTGGTGAATCTTTCTGAAGATAAAACGGAGCTGTCCCTTTAGCTACCCGATGGGCTAGCACCAAGGTTTTGAATTTGATGGGAGTTGATATAGGTAGTGGATGTTGATGAGAATAGGGATTGGCATGAGTTGGATGTTCTACAGCAGTGGTTTGTCAGTATGTATCCAGAAAGCGGCTGGTAGTGGATGCAGTCTTGTTCCCAACCTCGCGCTAACACACCTGACTCTACTCGATCAGTGAACTAGAGTCCTTTGCTAAGGACCTTGATTAGTAGAATCAGGTGTGTTACTGCTTGGTTGGAACAAAAGGCCTGCACCCACACTGGCCCTTACTGGATAAGATTGAGAACCCTTGTTCTACAGGAAGAAAGATCTTTACTCCTGACAAATTGCCATGATATTCTTGGAGAGGGACAGTTGTTGTCCAGTATCACTCTCGAGAGTTCCAAACAGAAGAAAGAGGTGCGTGCCATGCGAAGGAGAACGATCGGGTCCAGCAGGGGATAGAACTAAGCTGTGAAGTGCAAATATCTCAGTTTCAGAAGTGATGCTTAGGGCTTACTGTTGACCTCACGTCACCCTGTAGCTTTTTTTTTTTTTTTAGTTGGTTGTTTTTACAATTCAATTTGATGTTTGCCAAAAGATTACTAAATCGGTGGTTTTGCCATTCACTGGACGTCGTATTGCTAGTGGGGTTTCCCTGTGTGCTGCTGCCAGAGTTCATTCTAATGTTAAAATGCACCATTGCACAGCGCACAGCATGGCGTCAAAACAGCAATTTATGTGCTGCTCTTTGTCATGTTTCTCACGACGTATTGAGTTTCAATAAACAAGTAAGTCTGCCACAGTGCTGCAAAGCCACG
Source organism: Ilyophis sp. 1 JC-2022 (assembly GCA_022702515.1). Lineage (NCBI taxonomy): Eukaryota > Metazoa > Chordata > Actinopteri > Anguilliformes > Synaphobranchidae > Ilyophis > Ilyophis sp. 1 JC-2022. The sequence goes on from JAKUDI010000618.1 coordinate 3,916, forward strand.
CGCATGCGTACTGCCAAAACTGCTTTTGTGGACATGATTGCATTTTATTTTTCACCAGCTAGCAATCACACAAAACTTTCTGAATTTCACTCCCTATCACGGATGTACAGAACACGAGATCTTGGCTGGCCTGATATAGAGTGTGATCAATCTTACACTTCATTGCATTGGGGTAATCATCTTGACGCCAACATCTTCTCAGCAGACTTAATCAGAAGATTAATGACTCGGCTGAGTTGGTTGGGAGGCCTGCTTTTCGAAATGCGGGGATAATGCTAAAGGAAAGTAGGATTTGGTTAAATGGCTGCATGCAGCGCCTTCTCCTATAATGGAGTATTGCGACGTCTTGTAATGGTGTTGGTGGGTGTCGCAACACGAGGCGTTATTTCATCACAAATCGAAGGCTGCAGCTGTTATTCAATCAATAGGGGCTTCATTACCAAGCACATTTTTTTGACCACAAGCACTTCAGTGCTGACAGAACCATGAAGGAAACTTGTCAATCTGTGTTTGTTATCCAGTGGACAAATAATCTGGCGCTTGGTGGGGTTTGATGGTCCGGAAAAGTGGTGTTACCATGACTGTGAAAAAAGTACAACTGTTTTCTTTAGTCATTTAGTTAAGGGGGAGTGAAGAGACGTTGTGTGCTCTTCTTAGAGCTGGCAAAATCTCGTAAATTTCATTGGTTCGTCGACACGAGGTTGAGCTTCAGGGCTTAATCTTGGCAGCTTGAATCTGAAGCAGGAAAAAAACCATAAAACTACCAAGTGTTTAGGATGTGAAGCATATCTCAGTCTGTTCAAATTTTAGCCAGTTTCATGGTGTAGGCTTTTAACAGGATAATTCAATCATTAACTAACTCTTAAAGCATTAATATTGATTGTTGTTGCATCTTCTCTTTTCTTAGTTTAGGAAACTGTAATTTCAAAAAACCTATTACAGAGTAGCAGGCATAATACTACAGTGATACAGCTAAAATATTTTCTTAACCTTTTCTCAACCACCAGTACAGTACCATAGACATAACATCCTCCATGACAACGGTGCTACCTACCTACTTGATTAGATCATCAAAATTCCATCCTGCGGTATATGAGTAAGTTGCTGATTTCTGAAAAGAAATGTTCAATATCACCAGAACTTGTGCTGCTTCACTGAAGTCTGTAATGAGCTGTTATGTCTCTCCTTGTCATTTAGGACAATGGAAGAGTACCTTTAATTTTTTTATGCAGCTGGAAATATCTGTAGAGATTCATTACAGTATTTTACTTGGAGACATTGGCATTTCCTGCTGGGGGATGGGTTTTGTTAGACAATGAGTTTCCAGCTGTGTGTGATGTACAAGAAAACTAAATCAATTTTAATTGTGTTAACCTGTCAAAAATGAGGAATAACAGAACCAGAACCTAGTCCATGGAGATTCACCAGACAAAAGAACACACGACAATAACCGGGTGAGCGTTTGCTCTCACTATGTATACACCAGACTTGAAATAGAGATAATACTGTCATTTTTGTACAAAGGTAAAGACATTGTGAGTTTATGGAGGAAGATTAAGTTTTGAAACAACATATGTTGGCTGTAATGTAACGGATGTTTTCAGGTCTAAAACAGGTCTAAACGTGTCCGACTGTGGCTGGTGGCTCCGTAGGAGCGACGCGCAATTGGCGATTGGCGTCCCCCAGGAAATGGGAGGGTTTAGTCGGATTATGGTTCCACGTGCATCGCTATCTAGCGACCCCTACTGGTCGATCGGGCGCCTGTAGATTGCAGTCAAAGCTGCATATGAATTAAAGGTTGTCTTCGACTCCGCTCTTTGCGGGGTTAGCTGTAGTCTGCAGCTGGCCACGCCACGTGTTTTGGAGGGGAACCGTGGATGTCTACACACGCAATCGGCAGTGGGGTTTGCGCATGTATGCAGACGACTGGCCATTCCTAATTGGAGTCGGGAATTGTATATGCTCAGCACTGCGTTGGGTAACAAATTTGTATATTTAAAAATAAAATAAAAACCTTATCATCCTCCTTTTTCTTTCTCTCACTACAACATCCTTCATCCATATGGGAGGACACACATTAGTACCTGCTAATGAGGTGTGTGGGGTGTAGCTCTGCTTTTGTTCGCTCTGTATTCCACAACTGAGCTCAAGAGTTATTGCGCCTGAGGCCAGTATAATTTATACAGGCAGGCAGGCAGTAAGCAGTCACCTGATGGACAAGAAGAGTTACTACTGTTGTGAAACGCGGAATTGATGCAGCTCCTGGCCACATTTGGGACCTGCAGATTTGAAATGCTTTAAAAAACATTCTTCAGGATTTTGGACATTAGTTAGCAAGTTGATGGAATGTTTCAGCAATAACTGTCTCCGTTCATGAAAGAAAGGGTAAAATGCAACACAGTTGATTGATATTTAAATGATTATTTCTGTTCAGTAACCTATATTTGTCTCAACATTTAATATTGTACTTTCAGTTTACAATACAATGCAATTTGTAAATATATACACATTTTTGGGTACATTTCTATTTAAACGTATGTTTTCTGTTGTTTATTTTTTTGTAATTTACTGTGCATTTTGTCCACCCTAGACCTTCATGCTGCAAAACTTGGTAGAACTGACCAGATAGTTACAGTAATAGAGTGGGTTACCAATCCTCATTCCATACAATATTGGCTAAAAATGATTCTCTCCCCCTCCACCTCAGCTGATGTGTGGTAAGCATTCTGGTGCAAAATGGCTGCCGTTGCATCACCCAGGTGGGTGCTACACATGAGTGGGTGAGTTTCCTCATCATTGTAAAGTGCCGGTTGGTGAGAAAGACGCTATATAAATGCTATATAAATGTAAGGCATCATCATCAATCACACTGGAATGATAAAAACAGTTATTTCAATTATATATGTTTCTGGTAGTATGAAATTATGTTTAAAATATTGAAAAACAATTGAGAAAATTCATCCTGATTTTGGCCACAGCCAGTTTTGGCCACATCTTTTTTTGTTATGAAATGAGCTGGGAGGGGCTGGTCCCAGATGACAGGGATGCAGCACTGCCCAAATGCCGTTAATGCACCTCTTCTGTCCGTGGATTTGTGCTTACTCATTTAATTAGCATTCTTAATCAACGAGCAGCCAATACGTTCCTGGAGATGAAATCATAGTCCCAAATGGGCAGTTTGGGCACTTACCCAGTGTGTTTCTAGCCATGACCAAAGTCTATGCAGCTACGCTGGTTGGTCAGAGCAAAGATAAAAACCGGCTCTAATATTGTACATGGATCATAGCGTTGCTAACTACCGGACTGCACATATGGGGGAGTTGCAATGATGTTCTCGCTCTTTTTTTGTTGTGATTTTTGCACTGGATGATCTGCTGCTATGCTATCTATTTACATTTCCTCGTTTTGAGCCCAAATTTAAACCTGTTATTTGTCTTGTTTTGGTTCACGTGAAAAATGTGTTCATCAAGTGTTAATCCCAAGCTGTTTATTATCATTTGGTCGCAATTTCAATTGTCTCTAAATTGCTTGCCGCTCCCTATAGGACAGTAAAGTATTGCACATTTATTTTAGAAGCATGTAGGATCCTGACCAATCACAGCAATAAACAGTATAGTGGTTTTCAGACTTGATCCCCTCTTGATCAACTAAAAGTTGTTGGAAACGTGCATTTATGTTCTACATATTTTTCCTACGATGAACACAATGCAGGTTTGGCAGGCCTGTAGGACGATTTGCCTCTGGTGTTGCCCAGAGATGGGAGGGTTTCAGTTGGCTTGGGTGACTGGGAATGGATTCTAATTGCTTATTTTATCTGTCCTCTTCTCCTCGGTTCTCGTCTGACCCGGAAATCGATCGAGGTTTGCCATCTTTAGGACATTCCAAACCGCTAAATGCTCCTCGCGAGGAGCGAAAGAGTGGGAAACGAGGAGGCTCCTGGAGGTTGCTTCAGTGAGGAAACACAAGTGTAGTCTTTGCGGAAGCCTTTTCTCGGAACGCGTGATGTGTATAAATTATCCACCACTCCATGTCGCAGGCACACCCATACAACAACGCAAATTTTCCCGTTCCTTTCCATTTATTATGAAGCTCTAATCCATAATGCCACTCATTCTTTGTAACCAACAAAAGAAACGTTTATTCTTGAAAAAATAAGCTAAAAAGCATTAAGCGTTAAGCACTGCGAGCATAATATGACGCTGACGCTTGATTGAGCAAGGACGTTCCATTTGCTTAATGCGTGTTGACTCGATTCCTCCATCCTGTATCTGATCCTCGCATTCTTTCCTCCATTGGGCGGAGCTAAGGAGCGAGGAAAGGACGCGAGGAGGATGCAAGGAGTGAAAATAAGCGATTGGAATGAACCCAGTTTCTCCTCGCGCACCAGTGGCCCCCATTTGTCTCCTCTGGCGTCCCATAAGTTTCTTTGCTCTGCTGCACAGGTGGTTTATTCCACCTACTCATGTCTGTGTGAGTTGCACTTAAAAACAGTGGCGTGATGAAATTTAGCGACTGACACTTGCTTCAGAAGAGAATACATGTTTGTTTGCGCTCTCCCGAATTGGGTTTTGGTGAACATTGTAGCGTGGGCATCCAAATTGGGGACGGATATTAAAAGTATCTAATTATGAACAATTGACAGTTCATTACAATTCAGGGGTGACAGTTTTGAACATAAAAGAAAACCACCATACACTGAGAGGCCTCAAGAATGAGGACCCCTGATATAGGAGAAGGATGGGTCCTCAAATGGTGGTACCGCAATGGTAGTTACAGAGCTGGTCAGTGGGAAGGCAAGGCAAATCACAGAAAATGGTCTAAATTACATTTTCCATATGTGCTCTCAAAATAAGAAATATGAATATTTTTGAATATTTTTTTTAAAAAGCAAGATGTTTTCCCAGGAGGGATTGAAATATACATAAATGACAAGATTGCAAAATACACAAAGTAATGTGATTGCATATTTCAGTAAAATCATTTTAATTACTGTCTGGCTGGTTATATTTAATATTGAAAAGCACTGAACCACCATAAATAGGAAAATGTACAAAATCCAGGATAGATACTTCTGCAAATAAGACCATGAGAACATATCTACCGAACCCTATAAAGAGGAAACTGTAGACCAGGGCCGTAGAGGCCTTTTGGGGGACAGGTGCTTAAAGTGATAAAATGGCACACCAACCACAAGAAACTTTTACGGCACTCAGTTATTGTACAGAATATAATTTACCAAAATGAATGAATGGAAATAATGACAACAACAATAACGCAATACAAATATAATAAATAAAAAAAATCTAATCACATCGGGCACTTGTGGGAAAAGGTGTTTTGGGCAGGCAAACCATCTATTTGGGACAAATTTGAAGCCCTCACTGAAATATAAAATGCTGTTCAAAATCACTTGATACTTGGTCATTTGTTTCTTTCCCCAATTTCTTATCTCCATTTTGAATGCCAACTCATGGGCTCTTCCAGTTTGCAGTTAGCCGAAACCACTTCTGTCGCACTCTGCAAACTACCATCTGAGTGGCCACCGCTGCTACTAATGCGTTGTGAGAGTGCACAGAACTGTGCAGGTAATGGAAAGCTGAACCGCGCTAGGCAAACATCCGTCAACATGCACTTGATTGAACCCAGAGGAGGAGTCAGTAGTGAGCAATGAGGCAGGGAAACTAATGGGAAAAGCTACGGTTCAATCACCTCCAACGGGGTCTCCTGGTCACGGTTGGGTGACACTGGCATAGCCGAACCAGATTCGAGTCTAGGGCTTCGTCTTAGAAAGTAGAATCACCTTCTCTGTGCACACCAGTGTGTAGCGTGGACGTTGTCAATTGGCGGTTGGAGTCACACATGCTATTTTTTTTTGTTAAAAAAAAACATAAAATTAATATATAAACATCAGAAACACTTCTGAAGGGGAATTCTTATTTAAAAAGGTGTACATTTTAGTTGTGCATAATTATAATGTAAATGCTTTGGCATGATCAATGCTGTTTATGTTTTTCTTACAAAATGCTATTACAATGGACTCATGTGTGTTGCGATCAACAAAACCAATACCCACAAGCGTATGTTATTTTGTTGAATATATCGACATATTTGGAACAAATCAACTCAACACTAGCCTACTGTGCAGGTTAACATTCCGTGCCAGAGCAAATCATAAAAAAAACGTTGCACTGATAAAGTTCTTTTGAAGTAAAATAAATAGTCCCATACTGTCATCCCCAGGTGGATTGAGCCGTCTGATTTAAAAAAAAAAAAAAAAAAAAAAAAGGAGAAAAAAATACACCACCACAATTTCTCCGCTCCCTCTTGCGGTGGAATACACAAATGATGTTTGAACCATCTGGCTCTCCGTAGCGAAGAAACCTGTCTCTCATTCTCCTTTTATTTGCCTTTAAATCTCGCTCCAGCAAAAAAATATGTAACTGTCTGTGACGGATATACAGCGAAAGGATCTGCAATCTGATAATTGGAATTATACCGTAAATAATAAACAGAATGGGGGACACTTATGCCGCGTGGTTCAATTGCCAGGACATTTTTGATCTCTGTATTTGGCACTAAGAAAAATGAAGTGACTGATTATATCATTATTAGAAAGAAATAAAACACGAGATCGCGTGGTATTAAAGACTGAATTAAAGATGTGCCTTTTCCCGATAGCCCTAGCAGGTACCTAGCTTCATGTATTTGTGAAAGCTGTTTTCAGTCATAGCAAGCTAGCTAACGTCCTGATTAAATAGTTTTCAAATTAGATAGCGAAGGATCAAGTGCATCAACAAAGAATGCATTCCTAGGAGGAGGTTGCTAGCAAGCTAGCTAGCTACCATAAGGTAAGGGATGGAGATTTTTGCCTTGTGAAAATTAGAAAAATGTATAGGCTAATCGTAATTTTGATTATATTTTTATTTAGCGCATGACATGTTTTATTTATTTATTTGAACATAGGCAGTACCAGTTAACAAACTAGATTACAAGCAAGAAAAATGCAATGTTTTAACAATATATCCAGCTAGCTGGTTAGGCAAAAAAATGCATTACATAGGTAAAATGTTGTACTATGGAAAACATACAGTTTTAATGGGAGCTATGTAGACTAGTTCATATAATTTGTCCTGTTTTATATTGTAGTGATGCATTCTGTTTCTAGTGCAGCTTGCTATTTCTACTGCTAGCTAGCGAGCTGCATCATAGAGCACAGTTGGTTTGCTATTCGAAACTATTGTTAGCTCGCTAGCAATATAGTCTTACTGGACGTGCAGTGTGGATGTTTGTACGTGGCAAAAAAATATTATGTAAACGAAATAAGGCAGCATGCTACATAAATCGTATATTGCACAGTCATTTATTGTTGTTGTTGTTGTTGTTGTTGTTATTATTATTATTATTATTATGTTGTTGTTGTTGCTGTTATTCATTTCGAATAATGCAGTAGGCTCTACGGAAATGTGTCAACCAGCTTGCTATGTGTTATCTTTGCATTGTGCCGGAGATCCAGTTCACCATTCATTCTGCTTGCTCGTTAGGATACATTGGCTGATAGTGGTGCTCCTTCCTCTTCAGTCTTGGCTGAAAGTTGTATCAGTCCAGAGATTATAATTACTGTTCTTGGTGAAATGGTTTGCGTTTGTATTGTGCGCAGAAACTTGTGCCGCAGACATGTCTTAAAAGTGCACGTCTATAGACGTTTTTTTGTGCGTGTGTGTGTGCGTTTTGTTAACAGGGTTGTGGCTTACAACACGTTAAAGTGGTTCGTGTATAATTTACCAGTAATTCCATCCGAGATGTTGGTTAAGTGCTAATAGCAAAAAATAAAAGACAAACTCATCCCTCTAGTGTCCACATTGCAAACATTGCTTTCTCGGTGCTCAATGCTGTACGAAGCTGAAGTACTAAGTGGATCAGTATTATCCTTGCATAAGTAGGCTGTCACCACATGATCTCATTATTACTATAGCCTACTGTATGTGCATGGATCGCTTGTATTGTAATTATTGCAACAATTAATGGGAATGTATACACACACACACACACACACACACACACACTGTAGAACAGTACATAGTAAAACACACAAGCTTATAATAAAATTGCTGAGGGCTAGCATAATGCTGGAGTTATACAATTTCCAGTTTTACACTGGTAAGGTAAGCACCATTCTGTAAGACTCCACGATCCATTTTTGAAAAATTACATTATTTTCTTTAGCTTCCTTTGCAATTAAAGTTCATTCTCATTATTCTGAAAATACTGAGTAACCTTCTTCTTTCAATTCATAATTAACACCTGATTGGGTTTCTGTTTTCTGCCTCCAACACTTAAGGTTTTGCTTAGCACAGATGCATAGCATTTACAGAGAGTTTCTGGTGTATGTGTGTGTGCATGTACGCGTGCCTGTGTACATGCATCTGTGTGTGTCTTGATGGTTCGTTGGGGGCAGGGGGTTGGGTGGAGAATGTTTAGCATGCACGTCCCATGACTATTTTATGACCATTCCTTTCAGAGAATCTTGCCACAGATGGTTATTCGATTTAAAGGGCTTGGAGTGGTTGTGCCATTAGTTTGGATGTTGACTGTCAAAGCCTCAGTGGGGGAGTGGGGAGTGAAGGGGGGGGTGGGGGGGACATGTCCAGTCATGTTTATATTTCCATGCCATTTTTAATAAACCAGGTGTTAATCATGGCACATACTTTCTGCGTACGAGATTGAAAAGCCAGGTTATGTAGTTGGTTTGGATGTTTTAGCTTGAAGAATGCCTTTGCAGACAGTGGTGTTAACGCTGTTCAGTTTAAAGCAGGCGTGAACCACCTCGGCTTTTCTTTAAGGAGAAAACACAACGACTAAATAAAGGGATAGCCGGTTGGACTGGCCCCTTCGGAAAGAGATTGAGAAAACCTTCGGTTTGAGGCGCCCGTCCTCCCAAATCACTTTATCTACTCTTCTACAAACGAGACCGCTACAGCCCTGGGACAGGCTAAAGCGCCAAGTTGTTCCTCGCAGAAGTTATTCATTATTATACAGAATCCGTGAGGCCGTGCAGTAGTCACTCTATTAATTCACTTTCATCAAGCACAATGCTCGAGCTCCCCTCGAGGATACATTTTGATTGGAGAAACCATTGCCGCTCGAATACTGCTGTCTGGAGCTTTTGGGAGCCGTGTTGCTGCGGTGCTTCTCCTGCGTACCAATGGCCGAGCTGCACCCCCCCCCAGTGCTTTCACAGTGGTCAAGGCAGGTGAGAGAAGCCGTCAGCCCCCGTTTTCCTCTTTTGACACACTCTCCCCTGTTATTCATGCACAGCTTACCCCAACTGGGAGTGCTGAATAAACTCCAGACGCCCCCGGGAAGGATGTTGTGCGTCCGCGAATGGTGGCCACTTGTGACACTCTGCTGTTTAGAGGCCAACTGACACCCAGTACGATTGAGAGCTTTCTTTATCTCTCGAAACTCCCAATTCTTCCCATAGGAGAAAGCAGCTGGATGCTTTAACTTAAATTTTTTTTAAAATAAATAATAATAATAATTCAGTTTCTTATGATATTTTTCAGTGACTGGCTCAAGGATTTCTGCTATAGCAGGGGGGCATACTCCGGACATTGTTCAGTTGAAGGAGTCCTTCTCCCTGATGTGTGTGTGTGTGTGATGACATTGGACAGTGTACCATTCAACACAAGACTCGCACTCTGAGAGAAAATCCAGTGTTGGGATTTGTTGCCATGGAAACGGTCGAACCTGATCAACAAAGGTGGCAGTGTGCAGAATGCCTGTTTTGTGCACCTCTTTTTCTCGCCACTTAACATTTTCCGTGGGTCCACCATCCCCCATGTTTATTCAAAGCCTTGTGAAAAGAAGACTCGGTGTCGCCGCGTAAAAAAAAAAAAAGAAAGTGCCGGAATTTAATATTACAATTACGTACCGCGTAGTTTCCGCGCTGCTGTCGGTGTTATTGGTGTTGTTGTTGGTGCTGCTGCTTTCAGGGTTGAGCCCCGATGTCTGGTCTGGCAGCGGCGCATAATCGTGCACGACGGGGCTCAAACCCCTCCCGTTAAAATCCTCGCACCGTGGACTCCTCTCCAGTAGCGATGAAGTTCTCGGCTGTAGCGTTTATTTAGGCTAGTTTTTTTATTTATGTATTTTTTTTTTTTGGCTCCAGAGCCGAGCGAGAGCAGCTGGACCAGTGGCAGCCCACGTGCAGGCTTCCTTTGATGCCTTAGCCTGTAAGGCCTATACCAGTTCTGGAGAATGGCCACAGGGGCCTCTGGCATATCCAAGCAAGCTCAACCGAGAGCCTGCCACCCACCCCTCATTCCGGCAGCCCTTTAATGAGGACCTATTGGACTAATTTATTTAATACATTTATCTTAATGGATCTCAAAATTTAATCTCAGTGGCACTCCAGCCCGGTTGGTTTTGGCTGTTCGGCTGAGCGGCCCTTTCGCTTTTTTAGCCAAAAGGTAGGGTAAAGAATGGAGGCGCGTGCTGGCAGAGGGCGCTTCTGCGCTAGGCTTGGGCTGTGCTGCTTTCTCTTTGCGCTTTAGACCTTGGATTGATTCTCGCCGGCCTTAGAGGATCCTTTTTTTAGATAGTGCTGACTTTCCCCTGAGCGTGTGGCTGTTCATTAGTTTCACGTGCTACCCTCTGATGTGAGCTCTTCACGCTTGATATGTTCTACAGTATCACACAGGGACTGGTCCCCATACACACACACACACACACACACACACACACACGTGTGTGTGTGTGTGTTCTAATCTCAAAACCACGTGGATGCTACATTATCATATAGAATGTAAAGTTTTTCAATTATGACCACTTGACTTTCTCCCTGACAGTTGGAAGCGTTTAGAATGCGAGTGCAATTACTGATGGACCATCAGAACAGTTTACTAATTAAATCATGGCGGCATGGCGGACCCAGGCTTTGATCCTCCCTTGTTTTTTTCTACATCTCCCGACGAGCCCCCATTGAATTCTGCCCTGTCCTTGTGCCTCTGTTCATTACAAATCAGAGCAAGACGCAGAAACGAGACCCAGTGGCCCCACAGTAAAAAAAAAAAAAGAGACAGATTTAGCATGGCGGCCACGCAATTTACATTTTTCACTTAGAGTCTGATTACAGATGTGTAGTGACATTTATATCCAGCAATAAGATGACGCTTGCCGGATGGTAAATCTCTTTCCCAAGCTTAAATGTGTAGCGCGCGCGTTAGCTTGGAATTCTGTGTGAAATAGAGGCGGTGAAAATCTCAGATGGTGGCTGTGTCTGGCTTTCCAGTGCGTCAACAGTGAACCCCACGTGGTCCATCATTCATATATTAGAGTAATGGTATTCAGCAGCTATACTATGCAACAACCAAAAAACTTACTGCATATGATTAAAAAGTAGTGTACTGTCAGTGTGAACAGGACATGATGTCGCTGGACTGTGGATTTGGTGGTTTTTTATTGAACTTTTGTGGGACCACAGGTCTTCCTGTAAAACCCTGGGCTGTAAATGGGTCACAACATAGCCTATACACGATGCAGAATTGTTACCATTGTAGGTTGTTATGACTAAAAGTGTCTGATAAGATAAAACATTTTTATTTTTTAAGAAGCACCAAGAAAACCAAGAAAAGTTACGATTCTCCAACTTCTGGCTTTGACGAGGGTCCCTTGGATGCCTTTTCTCTGCACCATCACGTTGTCATGGAGCTTCCTTCTAGCTCTTTTTTAATGAGGCCCTGCGAGTGTAATAAGCTCATGGCTGGATTAAATCAATCTTTATTTTTTTGTTTGCGTGCGGCAAGCGCAAAGAACCGTGAGAGTTTTCCACTGTTTGAGGTTCAACCATCCCATTAGGTTGCCTTGTTTCAGAATCCTCCCCTCATTGATAGAGAAGGGTAGCTCCCAAAGTGAGCAAGCTTTTCAAAAGACCACACGGACCAGTCTGGCAATCACTTGCTTTCCTTTCCTGGATGTTTCAGCAGTAGGCACACATCTGTTCAAAGAGTAAAGGACGCATACAAATCTGCAGAGAATCAAAGTTTTTTATTTTATTTTTTGCAGGGAAATCAGTTCCAAGGCACTTATATTCCCATTCTGTTTCCTGTAACATGTAGACTAGGCTAAGAGAGTGCACTTACAGTGCAATACAAAGCTTTAGCCTATACGGAAAGATATAAGGCCCAATTTACTGTTAGCATGTGCAAAACCTTTTAGCGCACACACAACTAATAACACAACCACTGATTGGTACAAAACTTAGTAAATCAGGCCCATAGTGTATTGCAGTAGTCATTGTCCCAGAACATGTCTAAATATAGCATATATATATATATTTTTACAGTTTTTTGTGGAAATTTACACTTCAACAACTCAATAAAGACCTAGAGAAAAAAGATAAGGGATGAAACCAGCATGAAGTTGTATCCTCACCAGGTAATCATCCTTTGTTCTGCAATATTGATTTATGCAGTGCATTTTCCACATAAATCCCTCCATATCGCCTCACTGAGAGTATCTCAGAAAATAAAGGCAGAATTCCAGAAAAAACAACAACATCCATAATATTAGCCTAATGGGAAAGACATAGATTACTACCTGAATGACAGAAAATAACAAAAAGGTCACATATAATGGTTAGATTAAAAGCAGTATGAAGTTAAAACACAGTAGTGCACATCGCAGATAACTTTTACATTTTAATTTTTAAAATCACTTTTAAGATGTGGATAGAATTATTATGCTAACCTCCCTGACAACATTGTTTCAAAAGTGTTTCAAAAGGAGCGTAAAAATGGCTTGGACAAGCCGTTGCCTTCGATTCGACCACCAGCTCCACCTGTCAACGACACGTTACAAACAAAAAAAACATTTTCTCGATCCTCGAGACTGGGGGTTAGCTCTCCATTCTGTCTGCAATAAAGGGTTTCCGCCACGCATCTGCTGGAACCTTCCTTGGACCGTTGAAAGGTTTGCATGTCAAAAATGTGTATAGCCGTGCTGCATGACAAACCGATAAGATCCTGTAAGGCAATTAAACCCGAAGCCGTGGCAGCTTGAAAAACATCTCCTCGTTGTCCTCCTGTCAGCCAGATTTACCCTGAGAAGGCTGGCCCATTTTTGTGTGCCATACTAATTATTTCAGGCCTGTCTGATTTGCACAACAGAAGATAAAGTGCCACATCTCTCTGCTTCTTTCCACGCAAGCCCGAGTGGAGGCATATTATGCAGACGGCAGATTTGGTCCGGCAGTTTAGCGGCCCTATAGGTCTTACCTTTACGAAAGAACGTCATTTTGGCGGTTATCAATGACTCCAGCCTTTTTCCCTCCGTCTTTTTCACCTGGCCCGCGGAAGCTGGGCCGTAGAGAGGTTGGGGGGTGCGTGAAAAGAAATAGAGGCGCCGACCGTCGTTCGCAGAGGAGAAATCCCAGAGTGTCTCCTGTACTCTCTGGAGTCCAGCTCACGAAGTTGAGAAATGAGGCGATGTTGTTTCTACCGCGTGGCGAGATGGCCCCGAGGACGTGGCGGTTCTCCGCTCTCCGTTCTCAGCCGGGCCGACAAGTGTCGCCCTTTTCCCCCCCCCCCAGGGGACTTCCAAGAAATAATTGAAGACTTTGCTGCGCAAATTGTCTTAGCTTTGGCCAATAAGTCTTCTGGAGAAAGAGGTTGTGCCACACAGCCTTCGGAAAAAGCAGATTACGTTTCTGCGTTCGATCTAGCTTAGTTTTCCTTGGTTTATATTTCAGATTATTATTTACATTTCCCAGACTTTGGCTATTTCTGGCTTCAGTTCGCATTTAGGTTTCTATTTCTGACCCTAAGGATCAACAACATTTTGTTATTAAAATAAAGTGAAATGTAGAAGCAAAATCATATTACCTTGGCCTGCAGTTTAAACTACCTGTATGAAGTTACACCGATTTCTCACTCAGCTAGGCCTTGTCATGCTGTTCCAGGAAGTATCTGTGCCTCACGGCCCAACGGCTAAATTCGTGTGCCATCCTCCTCACGCTTCTCACCAGCCATTCTGACGGTTGTGTTCCCGTGACCGCCATCTGTGGAACAGCTGTGGAACCAAACATAGCACCGCGGCAACTTGGGACCCACTGTTGTCGGTGAATGAATGGTTCCTTGTCCAAAATAACAAGCTGTTATCTTTCATTACCTTATTGCATCACCCAGCAGGGCGCTTCTCCGACGTACGTGTACAGCACCCGACAGGCCTGACTCGGCATCCTGAAGTACAGCGAACGTCAAACATTTTTCCTTTTATCCGCCGATGAGTTTAATAAAAGCTTTTCTGGTGGGACGAGTACAGCTATGCTCAGTTCAGTCCCCGCTCTCCCGCTGGAAGTTAAATTACAAGGTACCACCCAGGATGCACTGCTACCATTTGCGCTTTCTGTCTAACTGTAAAAACAGGTAACATGTTGCTGTGCATCAAATAACTTGTACAAAAATAAATAATAATATACTTTCAGTTCTTCTACAAGAAGTAGGTCTGTCCAGGGGGACTGAGGGAGGACTACTAGCCATATTCTGTTGTTATCATAAGTCTTCTCTCACTCTGCAGCTTAATATATCTAGGCAGAAGCTGGCCAGATACCCACCCAGGAGTGCTGACTGTTCCTTGGCTCAAACAACTAATGATGGCACACTAACTGCGTGTTCTGTCTCTCATGGACACCAAGTTCCGAAAAAAAAACAAACCATAGGCATCTTCTTATAAAATATGAAATTCAATCACATTAAATATAAAATGCATTTAATTTAAATTTTAAATACTGTACATCTCTGAGAGCATCTCAGAGAGTGTCCCATTGTGAAGTGTGTGTGAGACAGCTGGATAACTGCTTCAATGTGCCCACGCTGTGTGTTTATTACTGCCAAAGTTACATACAAATTATGCTTTTGTGAAAGATGGAAAGTGCTGTTTAAAAAAAAATATTGATAATGATGGTAAAATAAAACGGGGCGCTTTCACTTTTAGGTGTAGAATAGGACAGCGGTGTCCGGTGCTTCAAAATGACAGTCCTTGCATTGTTGATTGAAGGGGAAAGTTGGAAGCGACATTTTACAGACATTTTTGCATAATTCATTGTTAATGCATTGGTAACTTATGAATGGAGTGTGAGAAAATAACTGGGAGGTAATCACAGGGGCACAGATTTTTAACATAGATGCTGTTTTAAAAATTTCATACTCGCACTATGCTGAAACCTTTGTGACATTACGCGAGTGATATTCACATTCCACACTCGTAAGTAAATTCAGTTTGATTCAAAATGAGAATAGCTGCATAAAGTGCTGCTTTGAATGATGAGCCATATCCAATATGCCATCATAGCGAGCGAGTTGACTGTACTGGTCACCAGGGTCGTGCTTGCGTTTCAAAAGCCCCACTGAGACCTGTAATCACCGAGGGAAAGACTCATAATGGAGGAGTCATTAAGAGGATTTGCTTTGCCCTGGTGAAAACTCACACGAAAAGACGATGGCGCTCAATCTCATTAGGTTACTTGCATTCCGTATAAAAATTTAAAAAAACGGTAATCAATGCAGCGAGGAGTAATGACTCTGCAACCACAAGCAAGCTTGCGTACGACGTGCTCTTATATGCAAATCTGCCCTTGGATTTCTGCCATTGAGGGGAGAAAAAAAAAACAAAATATTAGTAAAAATGACATTGTATAAAAAACGTCCAGATTTTGCATGGAATTCTGGTATAACAACTGCTGCTGACCAGCAGACACACTATTGACCAGAGGAGTCAGTATTTCACAGTAAAACAGGGATTCCAACTGGGAAAACATTTTTGATGATGGTTATAATTGAGATAAAATAGTAAGTTTACCATTATCTTTGCCCAGGACAGCAACGTAGGGCTATTTTTTTCAAAGTTGTCAGTATTTCTCTACTTATTTTTTATTTTCGCCTATAGCCTATATTTGTAGTCTGTATATGGGATCTCTGAAAGTACAGTATGGGAAATGATCAGGATATGATAGTGTTATTTTTAAAATTACTAGCCTGAATCTAGGCCTACATTGCATGTAGCATGAATGAATGGGATTAAGGTTAAGGGAGTTGTGTCTGAGGAGCGTAGATGGGATGGGCACGCACGCACGCACGCACGCATGCACGATTATTATCGCAGGCTCAGGTTCGTATTCTCATTTAACTAAAGCTAAGTGATAAATTACATTTCAGCTTTCATGACACCGTCTTCACAATCACTGCTACCATACAATAATTATTATTTAGTTTTAATCAAGTGCTGTACATGACACACACACACACACAAATTGAAGGCTTTACATTGAAATAGACCCACTCCATGATTTATAGCATTATTATTGATTCATGCACAACCCTCCAGAACTGAGAGCTGCTCAGAGCAGCTCAATTAAAGCCCTGTTATAGGCCTACTTAGCAATTTACTTGTACAGTAATGTCTCATGTATTGCATGCAATATTACTATTGTGGTATTTGGGCATATAAAATGTAATGATAAGAACTAACATTATAGTGGTATTCGCTTACACGCAGACCACCATGTTGGCTTTTCCACATGACTTAAGTTTATCTCATTACAAGTGGGCATACTGGTAATTAAAATAAGAATTTATATAATGTAGCTATACATTCAGCATTTATAAATAAATATTAGCTTTTTTTATAGCTTTTAGTCTTTAGTTTTATTTTTCATTCTTTAACTTTTCTCTAATTTTATGTGAAGCACAATGAGTTTATTGTTATATGAAATGTGCTATATAAATACAATTTGATTGATTGGTTCTAATTCACATGCATAAAAAGGGGGTGAGGGGGCTGCTCATTGGCCCGTTTAGGCTTAATCATCTGACCTCTGACCTTAAACAGCGCCCCGGTTGATTGGTTGTTGCAATAGAATAAGATTGACATCTAGGTAATTCTGTACAACGACTTGCATGTGATTTGCACTGGGTCTTGCGTCTTCATTTGCAAGTGATACAAATTGCACGTGTATTGCTTTATGTAACATGGGCCTGAAGGTTTCTCAGCCTTCATAAATGTAACCCACCCCCCAAAGAGCGTTTAACGGCTGTAATCCTTAAAGTCCTTTCTTAATTAGTGGAATGAATTTGTATTGAAATTTCAATGGAACAAAAGGACATCCAGAGTACCAGAGAATTGATGCATTCGTACATTGGTGCCCTTTGGGATTGATGGAGGAACAGCTTAATCTGCAAATGCTCCATACTGGTTAGAGTGCAGACCATAGGCTTAATGTCCTGTGTTCAATGAAATGCAGTGCCCTCCACTATTATTGGCACCCCTGGTATAGATGAGTGAAAAGGGTTATAAAAAATTCACCTTTTGGTGAATTAGCTTAATCTCACACTGAAAAAATGAGAAAAGTCCAACCTTTAATTGAAGTAAATTTATTATGAGAAAAAAAAAATCCCTCATCAAGAAATAATTATTTTTAACAAAACCACGTGTGCCACAATTATTGGCACCCCTGCATTTATATATAGAATAAAGTAATAATTTTTTATATTTGGTCACATATTCTTTGCATGCCATGACTTCCTGATGTCTGTGACCCAACAACATCAAAGTCATCATGGGTCTGACATATCAAACAAGCCTTAAACCATCACTCTGCTGCCAGAAATACAGTAGATATGGATGGATAACTTGAAGGGTTTCTTCTCTTGACTTATTTTTCCATCGAGTTTAATAGGAAAATTTGTCAGGGGAAACAACCCTTAAAGTGATCCATCCATATCTATTGCAAATCTGGCAGCAGAGTGATGGTTTGAGGCTTGTCTGATACCTCAGACCCTTGATGACTTAAAGCCATTTTACCAACCATGTGTTCCATACTGTTCCAGCATAATTTACACCTAAATCTAGTCCCACCCCCCAATTCTTATAGAGATACATTCAAATGCAGAGACGTTATGGTATCGCTTCTAAGAGTACCAGAAAATAAGATATTAAGTGTCTTTTGATGTTGTTTGGTCACAGACATCAGGAAGTCATGGCATGCAAAGGATATGTGACCAGATATAAAAATGATTACTTTATTCTATATATAAATGCAGGGGTGCCAATAATTGTGGCACATGTGGTTTTGTTAAAGATAATTATTTCTTGATGAGGGAGATTAATCTCACACTGAGATTTCTTAAGTGTGAGATTAAGCTAATTCACCAAAAGGTGAATTTTTTACAAGCCTTTTTACTCATTTTTAACAGAGGTGCCAATAACAGTGGAGGGCACTGTATATTTTAAACCCGACATCCCCTGAGCAACTGGTACACTCTTATGACATTTCTGCCAAGGATTGCTTAAAGGAAGCACTTACGCCCAAAGTGATCAAAGGTTACATGGTTCATGCATTTTGAATGGGAGCTGGCTGTTATCCCACGATGGTCCCCTGGGGCCCTAAAGCTTGGGATGAGAGGGAGGTGCCCCCGGGAAACTTCAGCTGCGGAGGGCACCTGGAGTGTCGAAGCCCGCGCCAATCGAGCCGCAGTGGCAGAAACCCAGATAAGATTTGCCTGTTCTGTTCATGGGAAATGATTTTCCAGCCTCTTGCCGTGCATCCGTCATGGAGGATCTCAGGCGTGCCGTTGATTCCGATAGTATACCGTTCCGTTCTGGCATTGTAGTTATTGGGGAGCCTCATCCGGCTTAAGTATGTGGGAC
>JAKUDI010000619.1:0-47925 GCA_022702515.1 Ilyophis sp. 1 JC-2022
CACATTTTATTTTATTTTCTTGTCTTAGTTAGATTTCTTGTTAATGTGTTTAGTCTAGTCACGCCACGTTTTATGTTTTATTCTTGTTACGTTTCATTTTTATGTCATGTCACGTTTCATGTTTGATTATTGTTACGATTTATTTTCTAGTCTTGTCATGTCACGTTTTATATTTGATTCATGTTACGTTTCCCGTTCATTGTTTAGCATAAACATTTCCGTGTTTTTCCGCAGCCTTGCGTTCATGCTGTTTTCTCCATCTCTCTTGCTGTCGCTCACGCTTACCTAATTGTCACGCTTACCTAAAGCCGAAAAGATCCCTTCGTTCCCAAGACGCAGGCTACTTAGTAGTCCCTAGAATATCTAAAAACTTGACGGGTGGTAGAGCTTTCTCCTACAGAGCACCACTACTGTGGAACACCCTTCCAAAATCTATAAGGGAATCAGACACAGTCTCAATATTTAAGTCTAGATTAACCTGTTAGTGCAGAAGCAAATTTGGGCCAATTTTCGCCTGTTTTGCACTGTTCTGTTTAAGCCTTTATAACTACAGTTGTGCTCACCACACACACTTGTTTAATGGCTTAAATTGGAGAAGACCCCTGTACCTTTGTGTGTCTTAGATTAAAATAATAAAATTTCATAATCTTCATATAGATTATGGGCTGTAAATGCACAAACTCTTTGCAAAAAAAACAAAAACGAGGTTGTAGTGAGCACTGAGGAGAGAGAGGCAGAATTCCCTGCGGCAACACGCCCACATTCTCAGACTCACCTGACAGGTGACGTGTCAGCCGGGGGGTAGTGATAAGCCGGGGGTTTAGTGGGAGAGAGTAGAGCTTCCTGACGTGGCAGTCTGTATGCATGTTATCCAGAGCGATCTACTCGAATAAAAGTTGTTTTTGCATATCTGAAAACCAAGCCAGTCGTTTTTCTGTGCAAACTCTACATTGGTGACCTCGACGTTTCTTCGGACGATTCCGAAGTGGTTCTTTTCTCTGTGAAAGATGCACGCCATCGCTCTCAAGCTCCCGGAGTTCTGGCAGGAACATGCCGCCGTTTGGTTCGCTCAAGCGGAGGCTCAGTTCGCGTTGAGAGGCATAACGCAGCAGGACACGCAATACTACTACGTGGTTGCTGCTTTGAATAGTTCGACAGCATCGCGGGTATTAAGCCTACTCCAGGACCCTCCGCAAGAGGATAAGTACTTGTCTCTCAAACAGCTCCTTTTGGAGACTTTCGAGCTGTCAGAACCTGAGCGTGCTCGCAAGCTCCTTACACTGCCTGGTTTGGGTGATTCTAAACCTTCGGAATTAATGGACCATATGCTGACACTTTTGGGTAACCACCAACCTTGCTTCATATTCCGGGAATTATTTATGCAGCAGATGCCCAGTCAAGTGCGTGCAGCTCTGGCAGGTTCCCCGTTGAAAGACCTCAGGGCTCTGGCCAGGGAAGCCGATAAAGTTTTAAATTCCAGCCGGCTGCCCGGTCCTGCAGTAAGGGTGGTTGGCGCTGCTGATGTGCTGGCTATCCGGGAGGATGTCATCGCCGCTGCCCAGCAGCAACGACTTACAGCGGGCCTCTGCTACTACCATGCCAGGTTTGGCTCACGCGCTAAGAAGTGCCGTCCACCTTGCTCTTTTGTGTCGGGAAACGGCAGAGCCGACGCCCATTAGCTGCGTTGAGTGTCGGCAAGGCTAGCAGTTTGCTTTTTGTTACGGACTCCGTTTCTGATCGACATTTTTTATGTGACACAGGCGCGCAGGTTAGCGTCCTCCCTGCGTCTGCTTTGGACGTACAGACTGGGGGTCGTGGACCACCTCTGGAGGCAGCCAACGGCAGCACCATCCCCACTTTTGGCAAACGAGCAGTGGACCTGTGTTTCAACGGACAACATTTCCAGTGGGTGTTTGTGCTAGCGTCTGTGTCTACTCCGTTGTTGGGCGCAGATTTTCTGTGTGCTAACAGCCTGCTGGTCGATGTCAGGAACAGACGACTGGTGAATGCGGAGACGTTCGCAACGCTTCCGGGTTCTCCCAGCAGCACCGGGACGTCCAAGCTGTCTAGCGCCCTGTCATCTGCGGATGTGTTTCAGCGCCTCCTGGTGGAATTCCCGGACCTCACCACGCCCACGTTTTCTTCGGCAGCCGTCAAGCATGGGGTGGAACATTATATCGCCACTACGGGTCCGCCGGTCCACGCCCGGGCAAGGCGGTTGGACCCACAGAAGCTGGCTGTGGCTAAAGCGGAGTTTGACTCCATGGAACGCCTGGGGATTGTGCGTAGGTCCAGCAGTCCTTGGGCCTCACCCCTCCACTTGGTTTCGAAAACAGGGGGGGGGTGGCGACCTTGCGGGGACTATCGACGACTGAATGACGCCACGACCCCTGACCGCTACCCTATACCGTACATACAGGATTTCTCGGCTCGATTAGCTGGGAAGGTTTTTTTTTCGAAAATTGATTTAGTCAGGGGTTATCACCAGGTTCCGGTTCAGCCGCAAGATATCCCTAAAACCGCGGTAATAACCCCGTTTGGGCTATTTGAGTTTTTAAGGATGCCTTTTGGTTTAAAAAACGCGGCCCAAACTTTTCAGCGCTTAATGGATAGTGTTTTGCGGGATATGCCTTTTCTTTACGTATATTTAGACGACATCCTGGTGGCTAGTGCCTCCAGTGATGAGCACCAGGCTCATCTCCGGGCCCTTTTTGCGCGCCTCAGCGAACACGGGTTAATTATTAACCTTGCTAAATGTCAATTTGTGGTTTCCGTGGTGGATTTCCTCGGCCACCACGTCACCAGGGAAGGTGCGGTGCCCCTCCCGTCCAAGGTCGAGGCTATCCAAAATTTTCCGCGACCGGTTACAGTTCGGGCTTTGCAGGAATTTTTGGGCATGGTAAATTTTTACCATCGCTTCATTCCCGCTTCATGCCACTGTACGCTGCCCTTAAAGGGGCCACAGCGAAGCAACTGGTAAGTTGGTCGGCCGAAATGTCGCATGCTTTTTTAAAAACGAAAGAGGCATTAGCGAATGCTACTCTCCTTACGCACCCTTGGCCGGACGCGCCTGTTTCTGTAACGATGGATGCATCAGATTTTGCGGTTGGCGGGGTGCATGAACAGCTACTAAATGGGGTTTGGCAGCCGCTTGCTTTTTTTAGCCGCCAGCTCCGTCCTGCTGAGCGCAATTACAGCACGTTCGATCGCGAGCTCCTTGCTCTTTATTTAGCTGTGCGTCATTTCCGGTTCCTGCTCGAGGGCCGCACGTTCACGGCTTTTGTAGACCACAAGCCTTTAGCTCTAGCTATGGCTAAAGTTTCGGAGCCGTGGTCCGCCCGTCAGCAAAGGCAGTTGGCATTCATCTCCGAGTTCACCACGGATATCCAGCATGTCGCAGGTAAGGACAACGTGGTGGCTGACTGTCTTTCGTGGTCCATAGTGGACGCGGTCAATTTAGGGGTAGACTACGGGCAGATGGCTGCTGACCAGGCGTCTGATCCCGAAGTGCAGGCGTTACGCACAGCGACTACAGGTCTGCAGCTGCAGGAGGTAAGTTTTGGTCCTTCATGCACCCCACTCCTTTGTGATGTGTCCACCGGGGTCGCCAGACCAGTGGTGCCCGTGGTTTGGCAGCGGCGTATTTTTGAGGTTTTACACAACCTATCCCATCCGGGCCGCAAGGCGTCGCAAAAACTATTGTCTGGAAGGTTTGTGTGGCATGGCCTGAAAAAGGATGTCCGTGACTGGGTGAATGCTTGCTTGGCGTGTCAACGGGCTAAAGTTCACAAGCACACCAAGGCTCCTTTAGCGCCGTTCGCCGTCCCTGAAAGGCGGTTTGATCATGTTAATGTGGATCTGGTGGGGCCGTTGCCTCCGTCGCGGGGTTACACACACCTTTTAACAATCGTAGATAGGACCACGCGTTGGCCAGAGGTGATACCGCTGACGTCCACCACCACTGCTGAAGTGGCTCGGGCGTTTATTAATGCATGGGTCTCGCGTTTCGGGGTTCCGGCCGATTTATCCTCCGACCGTGGGGCTCAGTTCACGTCAGAGTTGTGGGCAGCGATAGCTCGGCAGTTGGGGGTGACGCTGCATTGGACTACGGCGTATCACCCACAGGCTAACGGGATGTGCGAGCGTTTTCATCGTTCGTTAAAGGTGTCCCTCCGCGCTGCACTGCAGGGGGACGCTTGGTTTGATACGCTCCCGTGGGTCTTACTGGGTCTTAGGACGGCCCCTAAGGCTGATTTAGGAGCATCATCTGCGGAGCTAGTTTATGGGCAACCGTTGCACGTACCAGGGGAGTTTCTACCTAGCTGTTCGGTACCTTGGTCAGCTACGCGCCAGCTCCCGGTTCTGCGGGACGGTCTGAAATCGTTCGCCCCAGTGCCTACGACGCATCACGGTTTGCCACGCTCCCACGTTCATCCAGGTTTGGGTGAGGCGGGCTTTGTGTTTGTGCGCCAAGATAAACATCGTGGCCCTTTGCAGCCTCCTTACGAGGGACCGTTTCGTGTATTAAAGTCCGGGGAGAAATTTTTTGTTTTGGATATCGGTGGTAGATCTGAGCGTATTACCATAGACCGCTTAAAACCGGCGCACGTCGATTTAGATTCGCCGGTAGAGGTCGCTTGTCCTCCGCGCAGAGGGCGCCCTCCGGCTCTCAAGCCGAGAAATCCTGCCCCTGACTTAAACCCTGACACTGGTGACAGCCCTAAAACTGATGTATGGGTCCTGATCCGTCCGGGGCTGCGGGCAAGAAACTGGGGAGGTTTGGCCGTGTCATCCAGACCCCTAGGCGGTTTTGCTGCCACAGTAAATTCTGGGGGGGCTTGTGTAGTGAGCACTGAGGAGAGAGAGGCAGAATTCCCTGCGGCAACACGCCCACATTCTCAGACTCACCTGACAGGTGACGTGTCAGCCGGGGGGTAGTGATAAACCGGGGGTTTAGTGGGAGAGAGTAGAGCTTCCTGACGTGGCAGTCTGTATGCATGTTATCCAAAGCGATCTACTCGAATAAAAGTTGTTTTTGCATATCTGAAAACCAAGCCAGTCGTTTTTCTGTGCAAACTCTACAAGGTTGTCATTCTTAGTTTACAGTACACTTCTGAAAGGAAAAGATGTAAAACAGGTCATATTTTACTGTCCTGGTGCACACACCACTTGTCAACATGTGTACAGAATTTTAGGGGGATATGTCAATCTGCTCAGGTTCCATAAGCTAATTTGTAAACAGTGTATCCTGGTGTCCCTTAGGGTGTCCAAATCTATCCAAATGGATAAAATGTGCATCACAGTAAATCAAGAGATAATCAGCTTTTTTCAACAGATAAAGTATTCTGACTCATAAAACACATGTTTGTATCAACTAAATGAGGAAATTTTCATTTTTTTCCAAATAATTTGGGTTTTGATATATAGGGGTCCAAAAACCTCTCCGAAAATGAATACAATGCTTTTTTTGTCCATATGAAGCATTTTATTATGTTCTTTGAGGTAGTAGGATCATTACAATCACTTCACATTCAGAGGGTGATATATTTATTAGCTCCAGTTCAGTTTATGGTTCCAGAAATGTATTTCTTTCCCCTGGTACACACTGAAGTCACTGATGTGTAGCCCGTCTTGCTGTCAGCCAGGACAAATAACTTGAAGCCCCACTTTGTTGGCTTGTCCTTCAAGTATTGTTTCATCCCATGCCAAGCTTTTGAGGCTACCATGCGTTCATCAATGGCCAGGTTCCGATGAGGGTGGTAGTAAGCCCTGCATGCAATCAGGATCTGGTCATGCAAAGGCTTCAGGCGAAACAGGCCATAATAACCTGCTTGGCCTTTCAGCTGGTCATTGATGGCATCTGCTGTTGTGTCGCTCATGTGGAGGAATGCACAAATGGCCTCATACCTGTAGCCCGGCATCACACTGCAGGGAAAGGGGTGCTTGTGAAGCCGGTCCTTCCTCCATAGGTCACGGGCAGCAGATGTCTTGACAAGACCCAGGTACAGGACGATGGACAGATATTTTTGCATGTCCTCAGCATCCACATCAGACCATGGTGTATGCAGTCCCTGAGCATGTTTACGGGCTGCGTTGCCATTTGTGTTGTCACAGAGGAGCTTGAGGACATGTGTGCTGAAGAACAGCCGAAAGAGATCCAGGGGGCTGTAGGCTAGGGATCTGTGTGTTTAGTCGACTAGTCGATTAAACGTTGCTACCCTCGCTAGTCGGCACCAGAAATACTAGTCGGTTAAACTTATTATTTTATTAATGTACACATTTAAATTACATATTGACAAAATTTGCACTGAAATTTCATGTTTTCCTGGTCAAATGTTGCTTTATAAAAAAACGAGCATCTGATACTAATGTTAACAACGCCGGATTAAATTATTTTATTTTTTTAACTAAGGAAAAAAACTGTTTGCCCTGCAAGTTAAACCAGCGAGGTGGAAAGAGTAAGTAGGCCTACCGCGTTGTTGAATAGCCCAATAAAACTAATCTAATGTCACGTCGATCAGAAAGTGATTAACGGTTTCAAATGGCTCTTATAATATACGCAATATTTTTCCGGACAATGTTTAACCTTATAGATTAAATTGTGCTCAATTTTGACTGTTTTCTGAGTGTTTTCTTACTTTTAGATTAGTCGACTAGTCTAAATTTAAACTTCCGTTTCAACGTCAGGGAAATTAGTCGTTAGGAACATCCCTACTGTAGGCCTGCTGAAGGTCTAGCTGCACTCCTGGGGTCCTCTGGGGGCAGAAGGGGAACTGATGAGGCTCTTCATCCTCATCCGCCATGTCGTGCCATCCGTCCTCAGACTCGGGCTCCTCGCGGTGAGCAGAGACAGCAGGGCCTCCTTGACCTCGTGACCAGAGTCCTGCGGGGATCAGGAGCAGATTTCTGCCCTGAATTATTTAAAAGAAAGCAAAATAAAAAAAAGTGCACAATAAGAGCCACATAGTGTACTATGTTGTGAAATCAAAAATAAAAATGCTAGGCTTTTCCAAAAAAATTAAATAAATGCTACATTTGACATGGACTGCGATTCAGATTTACCCTAAATTAAGTTAGTTTACTTTATTTCGGTCATTAACATTTTCTTTACAAAGAGGTGTGTAGAAAGATATAATTCAATAATAATAAGTCATTTGACTGAAAATGTGTACCTACCCTTCTTACAATAACAACAAGTCTGTTCAGTAGAATCTCATGATCTATTGTATCAAAAGCTGCACTTAGAAGTACAAGAACAGACACAGAGTTTTGGTCGGCTGATAACAGTAAATCGTTAATAACTTTAACCAGTGCCGTTTCAGTGCTATGGTAGGGTCTAAATCCTGACTGGAATAATTCATGGATATGACTTATGCTACCATTTAGCCACAAGAAATTAGATAATAAATGCTATGTTTTACATGACTACTGTGACTAAAATTCAACCGATGCACAAATAAAGTTATTTTTAAGTTAATACAGTTAATACTTACATGTCAACAGCCACATACATCTTCGCCCTGGGCAAAAGCATCTTCGACAACAGTCTATGCTTTCAGCCTCAGATCCACTTTCACTCTATCCCTCCGACGAACTAAAAACTAAAAAACGAACTAAAAATCTCCTCCACTACATCCGACAGGGACATATATTTTTTCGCCATCATATATATATATATATACATCCTAAGCTTTCTGAAATGGTACGGAATTGCCAAAGGTAGATTTAACTAGCTGATCGCTATCCATGCGTAACACACTTCGAATTGTGATCTAAAATGGCTTCCGGGTGTTTTCAACAAAGGGCTGTGTTACGCGTGGCTAGCGATCGGCGAGTTAAATTCGCGTATGGGAATGCCATACCGCTTTAGAAAGCTTAGGATGTACTCTATTGGACGAAATAAGTGTCAATCGAAATAAAGTTTGTGTGAAGGATTTACCAATGCATCTTTGCGATGCGATCATTTGCGCACGGCCATTTTAGAGCATGGACACATGTTGAGAAAAGGCTTAAATGTTAAAAACGGGCCAACCAAGGCAAAAAATAACCTCAGATTCTTGCATGGGACATCTTAATCTTTATAACCAGAGGTAAGGTTACGAGTTTATTTAATATTTTACCGGAGCTTTTTATA
The DNA here is from genome assembly GCA_022702515.1 of Ilyophis sp. 1 JC-2022. Lineage (NCBI taxonomy): Eukaryota > Metazoa > Chordata > Actinopteri > Anguilliformes > Synaphobranchidae > Ilyophis > Ilyophis sp. 1 JC-2022. The sequence continues at coordinate 8,135 of JAKUDI010000619.1, forward strand.
GCAAAAGAAAGTTATGTGGTGACGAGCAAACATCACTAGTTTTTTTTCCTGTGGAGTGAGTAAGCATGTTGACAGTTTTACTTGTATGTATTCAGAATCTTGGAAGGTGTTTCTTGCTGCTGTGATAGTAAACGATTTTTTGGTGATGAAATAAAAACTTTAATTAACTTGCAAATGTGTTTAAATGTCTGCTATCTTACATGTGGTCGGGTCCATTGTAGATGTAGTAGTAGCTACAGTGTAGCAGCATAGCATGCTACGTTCATGAATTACAAGCTAATGGTGGCAGATAGAAACGTGATATTTCGCACGCTGATAGGATATTAAGTACTGATTATGATCATATGCGGGTTATGGTGATAAATATGGTAATATCCATATTTTCGTAACTTGAATATCACGTGCAACGTATTTATGACGTGTCATAAAAGTAGAAGACGCCTGCGTCTCTGCCACTAGGGGGCTGCACAAACAGGTTAAAAACGCACCTTTATGATCAGGCTTATAATGAGTTGTAGTCCGGAGACAGGACCAGAGAAGCCTTTTTGTCATAGAGTAATGCGGAGTGACATCCTTTCCTTACTGTCACCTGTCAACAGCTGTGACCCCATCTTCCTGGGCTGGCTCTTGAGGGGTGGATAGGATTGTTTACTCTCTCGTGACTGGATGGGTTCTCAAACCCTGTCTTTATAGCTATGCAGCCATAAGTTACTCCTGGCAGGGGGTACTTGTCCAACCCCCCCCCCCCCCCCTAACTGTTCTCTCTCTCTCTCTTCTTCCACATTCCGCCGGCGGGGCTCATGCCCCGCATCTCGAGAGTTGCTGTCCAGCTTCCTGTCCATCGCCGCTTGCCCCTCCCTCCCCACCACCGCTGCCAGCCGATCCTGCCGCCATCGGCACCCGTTTTCCCATCATCATTGCCACCACATCTGGACTGCCATCTAGCTGCTGCAATTTCCACTATCATGGATATTGCCAGTCAGTTTTGACCATGCTGGTCATTAAGATCTAGACCCTGAGCCGACCTGAGGAGAATGGGTTTCCCCCTTGAGTCTGGTTCCTCCCAAGGTTTCTTCCTAATTACACCAGGGAGTTTTTCCTTGCCACTGTTGCCTCTGGCTTGCTCTTGTGGGGGTTTAGGCTGGGTTTTTTCTGTGAAGCGCATTGTGACAACTTGTTGTGAAATGCGCTATATAAATAAATATTGATTTGATTTGATTTGTTTAATTCTCCCGTGTCTAGTTTACTAATCTACTCACGTTAGATCAGGATTGGGTAATACTAACTCTCTAACCATGTGTTCATGTTTACTTTACGTTTCTCGTGCATGTCATTTACTAATTTACTAACGTTAGGTCAGGATAGCTTTATTACTAACGAGTACTAATTATCTTGTAACCTTCTCAGCCTTCCACACCTGATTTCCATTCACATGCTGCTCTCAAGCTAAGTGTCTGCACCTGTCTACACCTGCATTTAAGCTCAGTGTTCATGTCTTGTCTTCGCGAAATTGTTGCCTCCTGTTTGTCAGTGCACTATTGAGCGGTTTTCCAAGCCTGCCTTTTTGACCATTGTTATTGACCTGTTTTGTTACCACTGCCTGCCTGTACCACAAGTTTTTGCCTGCTGTCTTTTTGTACTTTTGCCCCATAGAGCGGACTTCGGTCTTGACTCCTGCATTGCCTTCGACCACGAGCCTGCCTACCGTCTGCCTGTACTTCTGCCCCGCTGACAGCTACTCTGGTTACTGGACTATTGCATGGTGTAACGATTCTGAGACTGCCCTCTCCCTTGGTACTGTACATTGGTTTTGGCTGGATTTTTGTGTATGAACTTTGTTTGTTTTTGACTACGCTCATTGGATATTCCTTGAATAAAGCCCTGACGGGACTTTATCCTTCTACCACTGAGTCGTGCATTTCGGGTCCAACCCTCATGCACCTGTTTCACCTGCGTCTTTTCCAATATTGGAAAGTGGAGGGAGTGAGGATGCAAAGATCAGTTTCCGGGGCACGGAGGTGGTCGTGGAAGAAGGGAGGGTGCATTTTTAGACTATTGGGATTTACCAAGGGTAAATTTGAGTATTATTTGGACACAACCTCACTCCGCCTTGAACTGTCACAGGCTGTAGGGACGGTTATGGTGTATTCAAGTGGCCAACTCGGGAGGATCGTGTGTGATGTTTGCTGTGACGATGGTCCCGTTCATTACGGTAAAAGTGTTCAAATGGTCAGTGGCAAAAAACATTGATGCCCACAGAAAGCTGATGCTTGTTTGGCTGGCCTCTGATTGCCATTTGCAGTTCCAAATATGGTAACACTTGTGCTTTCGTCATATTTTCAACCCAGTTATACCATAATACAGAATAATCAATCTGTGATTTTACTTGACACAATAACAAACATATAGTTTTACTTATTGTACAGCCAACAGCCATCTGGTTGGTCAACATATGACTTACTCAACATATGACTCTGATTAGGGAACGGGTACAATAATGATTAATCTAGCCTACAATTACACGCATGCTAGGACCGTGAAAATAGGAAAAATAAAAATAGGAAGTGAATCTACTACCTACTGATTGGAGGCTAAGGAAATTATTAAAAGCGTTTTTATTTTTTACAATCCAGATAACCTGTTTGTGACTTTTGTCGCCTTTAGCTTTCCGTATACAAAAACCACAACCGTAATATACGGTAGTTCGAACTTCCATGAAAACGAATAAAATCTATTAGACGGACAACAGGCGCTCGTTGAATGAATGGAAGTCAGTGGAGTTTTTACACTGAAACGGGTCATTATCAGACAGACGAAATGAAGTTTCCCTTTTCTTTTTAGATTATGGCTATGTTGTCATGGCCCAGTACTACTACTTACAACCCGTTATGATTGTGACTATCCAACGAAAACCAACTTTAAAACCGGCCAGCGCCGGGCAGATGCGCGTCATTCTAAGCATACGTTATGTAACTTTAGTTGCTAAGCTAACTGAAAAAACGACATGAATGTTACTTAAATTCCGGTAAGTAGTTTATGTAGCTAGTTAGCTCATTGTAAATGCGTTCAATGTTGGCTATGTTTGCAAAAAAATTGACGTAGCAGCGAATCAATCTCAGACACAAATAGCTAGCAAGCTAGTTGCTATGGGGACTACTATCACTTGTAATTTTGCTTGCTGGCTTGCCAATGTCAAATTTATTTAGGCTAGTTCAGTGGCATTAGTATTAGAACACACAGGGATTTGCATATTGCTGCTAACTGTAACAGTAGCTAGTTAGGCAAATGTTAAATTGCATAATTCCCTTAGAAATGTATTTTCGGAGTAAAATTTGTATGTATCTAACGTTACCCTGTCATGTGAGCTCAGGACTGGACTTATTTAAATAATTTGATTTTGCGAGGAGCATGTACAGTAACCTAACTTAGTTATCCTTCAGTTGCCACCAGACATATATATATATATATATATATATAGAAATATTGAACTGAATTAGATTCAACTACTTTACGTGATGTCGTAATAAACCTACATGTAGTTCAACCTTTTCATACTGATTTCTGTCAGCTAGTCATCATCACGTGTTCAAGAAGACCAACCAGAGTAATCTCCGATGAGTAAAACAACAACTAGCTTTGTATCGTGTCAACTATAATCACGCATTGATTATTATTCTTATATGTATTGTGGATATAACTAGTTTTAATATATGACTGTTAACCTTTTAGTTTTGGTAGAAAAAGGCAGGGGTTTCTAAATTATAGCCCAAGCGGAAATTGAGAGGTGCAGTGCACTGGAAGCCATATTGGTTGCTGTAACTTCGGCAATAGAAGCAAGCAGTTGAGTCCGTTCAATATCATAGAGTTCAGTGTATTGCCAACTTTTTTTTGGTGTCTATCTGAGTGCCATTCTAGTTTTGATTTGTAAATGATCTTCTTTTAACAGTAGGGTCGTGGGAGATATGGCAGGACATGGAGGAGGCGGAAATGGGTTTTTGGGATTTTGAGGTATCAGAGGAAATGGCCAGTTCTGAGACTGGTTAAGACTGCTCCCAAATTTTAAAGACACGTTCGTCGGGGGACCACAACAATAAGTGATCAGTGGCGTTGCCACTGCTGGATACACACATTTCATTGTTAACCACAGCAGGAGCTTTATTGATCCTAACAGTGGGGGACATACACACAATATAGAGAGGGCTAAGGGGATTTATAAAAATGAGATATGGTGACTGAGAGGAAATGGGAGTGAGGTCCTTTTGAATGTCTTAAATTGTGTTCCACATGTATAATTAATAAAACATTGATGTTCTATTTGGACGACTTTTGACTGGTTTATTTTAATATTAGGTTTTCAAGGGTGCAGAAATCATTGAGCTATTTATTAAGTAATAGTGATGTGATGATGGGGTAATCATTACTATATGAAGAATTGTGTGTGACTTTACTTGAAGGGTCACAATTCATTGAACTCATAATTAAGTAATGATGAACTCATGGTTAACGAATGCTTGCCTCCTATCAATCTACATTAAGTAATCATTTACAAATTAGTATCATGCCATGACTTTACTTAGAGGGACACAAGTCAGCCAAGTACTTAGGAAGTAATGGTGATTGCATGTGTGAAATAATGATGAAATTTAATGATAAATGGTGAACTTACAATTTACACTCAGTATCCACTGTATTAGGAATACCTACCTAGTACTATCTAATGTTCTGTTGCTGCAGCCCATCCCTTTCAGGGTTCAACATGTGCATTCAGTGATGCCCCTCTGCTCACCACTGTTGTTAATTATAATTTTTTTGGCCTTTCTGTTAGCTTGAATGTGTCTGGCCATTCTTCTCTGACCTCTCTCATTAACAAGGTTGTTTGTGCTCTCAGAACTGCCACTTGATATTTTTGGGGTATCACACTCAACCCCGACCCAATTTTTCCAACAAATAGCGTATATATTAACCTTGAGTATTGGTAACTATATAATTGAAAAATAAGTACAAAGTACTCATTCTCTAAAACAGGGGTGGCCAATTCCAGGCCTCGCGGGCCGGTGTGTATGCAGGTTTTTGCTGCCGCCAGTTAACAATTATTTAATTAGCCCAATCGTTTACACGATCTGATATTTTAATCTACATATCCGCGATATGAAAAGCAGCTGATGAATGTTCTTGTGCCGGTATGCGTCAATGCGTGTATTGTAGCATTTTATCGTTCTGTAATTTACAAGTGAATCGGTGATTGTGTGTATGACTAATTAGCTGATTGAACCGTGGTAACTGGTGGCAGTAAAAACCTGCATACACACCGGCCCGCGAGGCCTGGAATTGGCCACCCCTGCTCTAAAACATGAATGGCTGTCATAATCCACACACATTGACTCCATATTATTTACAAAGATCACCATCAAGTCTATTAAACGTGATTTTTTTATGACACATTAGAGATGGGCCTACTATAGGGTTTACCCAGAAGCATAGTCTGAATGACTGAATATTGGCAAATATAGACTATAAATACTAATTATGCACTTTCTAAGATAAATTAAAATAACATAAAGCATTTGATATTACTGTCACCATTTTCACAGGTAAATGATAGATGGGGCTTAGAAGCCACACTGGCAGAATTTTTTTTTAAGCGAACAGCTTTGTCGTCGTTTTTTCTGAGTTTTAGCGGCCCCGATATAGATAAATCCACCACTGATGGTCTGAGAAGCGTTTGTCTACCTAACTGGTTTGCAGCTACTTTGATGACATGTTACTTAATGTATGACTTAACTATGAGTTAATGTCCATTAATTGATGATACATTAAGTGTACAGTAATCACATGAACTAATAATGCCTTGATCATTTATTAATATTGAACCGCACAGAGTTCATGATACATCATGCATTAATTCATGCATTAAATCATGATGAAATCATGATGAGTCATGCATTAATTCAGGCATGAGGTGTGTTCCCTTATTGTAAAGTGTTACCCCAAATATTTTAAATAGTATGCAAAAACAATAGAAGATGAAAGACTACATACACCACACAAAAGGGTCTCTCTAGCTCCAGATTTCTCTCATGTTTACAGATGCTCAGCTGTTCACCTTTGACGCATATTTTGTCACCTGTCATCTCGGGGACCTCAGGAGACATGGTAACAGAACTGGGTTCTTTTTGCCGCCTGCTTGAGGCAGTGCTGCCATTTACGGCTACTCATGGTTATCTGGCTATATCGGCAGGACTGACTAGGGTCCCGTTTCCCAAAAGGATCTTAGATAAAGATCATCTTAGGCTATTTAGTTTTTATATTAGGCCTACTTTCATTGTTTGTTTTTTGTCATTTGTTTTTGTCTTTCTCCCTCCATTTTTATTAGCTGTTTCATGTAATGTCAGTACATTTTTATAATTTAAAAATTATAATGAATGAATGAAGCACAAACACAAAACACTAAGATGCTTTTGGGAAACGGGGCACAGGGCAAGTAGCCTACGATTTCATAGCGTTAGCTGTAACAAATAGACAAACGGGTACATCCAGCCTATCATAATGGGAATAGATGGCGTAGCCTATAAACGCATCGGAACAAAGCAGAATGCTGTGAATTTAGCATATGACCATGCATTTTTAAAATAGTTCAAGGCATAATATGCTATGTCAGACTAGAAAACAAACGTCCACATTCGCAGTTTCCTTTTTGCTAACAGCCTACGTTTGCTCCTTGATATGGAAATCAAGCGACCTTAATTGATCTAAGTAGGCCTATTGCAACAGAATCAAATTGTATTACAATGCATTAGCCTACCGAATTCCCACGTTAAAATGGTATAATATTCGGCTATTTGCTTATGAATGAGCAAAAGTATAAAGTTAACACTTTCACTCATCTCTCGTTCCCTCACACGCACACAGCAGCTGCAGCGCGTGCGTGTGTGCTAGATGTCGCAATCTCGTGACCCTGGGAGAATAATAATCAGTGTTATTTTATGATTGTTTTATTGGATTAATGCGTATAAACACGTTTCTTCACGCTGGAAAATACGAGGAACGTGGTGACGAATGATTAAACTAATGAATAAAGATGACGCGTGACGTTTTCTAACAATGTTTTGATTCTTTCGGACGTGACGTCAGCCTGCACTGCACAAAAATGGTTCCTACTTAGTTTTGATTTGGAAAGCAAAGTGATATTTAACTTTAAATATGGCATTTTCTGAAAGGTGAAGGGCTAAACGGGTAAACTGGCGACAGCTCTAAACATGGAGGCGTGTGCAGAACCTGGACGCAGACTGGTGTGTAGTCTTACCCTATTCTTTTATAGCTAGCCTTGGAGAAGGACGTAAAGTGGAATAAATCTGCATTGTTTGACGAATTTACGATATTCGAAACACAATATTTGTTTAAAAAGTATTCACGCTGCAACGGGAATCCATAATTTGTTGCATAACGCTATACACCTTTGAATCGTACAGGATTTAATAACATCAACATTACAAACCATTACAAAGGACCAGACGATGTAGATAGACGACACATTGTTTTTAACATTTGGCTATTTTCCTGCATTAGTCACTGCTCGGAGACTTTTGGTATTTGCAGGAGCATAATGGATAGAACGTTGTGCTTAGCCTACTTGATTTTAGAGTCGGGGTGTTCATAGCTACATGTAGCCTACATTTAAAATACAAAATAGCCTCCCTGCAATTTAGTGCCTGCAAGTTTAGATGTATATATGTATATAAGTGGGTGTGTGTGTGTGTGTGTGTCGCGCGCGCGAAATACATTGGAAAAGGACACATTTCTTACACGGTCCAAAACCGTGCATATGAAAACGTGCAGGTGCTGCATTGTCTAGGCTACAATTATTTTGATTTTCAGTTAAATTGATAGTTACTAATAAATAATGAGACCGTGGTAAAGCTAGCTTGCAGTTCGATATTCAAGTTCGATATTCAAATTCGGTGGTTAATAAACAATTTTCCTGAGACAAAACGTTAAGAACATACTTGCGTTGTGCAAAGCATGATTTGTGAATTTATCACGGATGTTTTAGTTTTTTTACTCAACTTCCGTTTCAATTGCTGTTATGTGCATTCATTTTAAAAGCCTCGTAATTTCATAATTTAGCAACCAAGTTAGCTCAGAACGGTTGCATTTTGCTCAGGGTGATTTGTGATTTTTTTCCACAACTGTTAGGCTATCTCACCATCATCCTTAACTCGTCGAATAATACAAACAATGCCCAGCGATTTTTCATTCACAACGCAATAACTCAAAAACGGGATGACAAAGGTGTCTGAAACGACTTGTACTGGAAATTACAGTATTTGTGAATTATTTCACAATCTCTATTTTAACGAAAAACAAACCCTTTTTTTCGTTGTCAAATGAAGGTTAGTTGCATCAGTGCGGCAAAGCCGGGGCTCCTATTAGCCTAACGTTACCACAACCAGGTAAAGCTCACCTCATGTGACTTTGTATGTTCAGAGAGTTCCTTGGTTTTCATGCAAGTAACGCTAGCGACATATGCTATAGGTGCAGAGTAGGTATGCTGAGCTGGATTAATTAAGGGGCTATTCAGAGGCTTGCTGTTCACTAACCAGAATACATAATGACTTCAATCCAATGGTTTCTAAGAGAAAATTGCATGGGGATATATTCACAACCGTTGGCTGATTTGTGAAACCTGTAATTAAATTAGAAAGAAAAAAAATCTGCAAATATTTAGTATATTCCATACCTCAAGATTGGCCTGGAAGGTGCTATTCAGAGGCTTGCTGCTCACTAGCCAAAACGCATAATTACTTCAATCCAATGGTGTTGCAAAGAACACTGCATGGAGATATAATCACAACCCTTGGCTGATTTGTGAATCCTTAATAACTAGTTAAATATACTGTATATTCCATACGGCATTATGGGCCTGGAAGGTAGTATTCAGAGGCTCAGAAACCATTGCATTGAAGTCATTGTGTATTCTGGATAGTGAGCAGCAACCCTCTGAATAGCACCTTCCAGGCCCATAATGAGGTATAGAATATACCAACCCGGTATCACACAATTTTGTGTCATAGTCATGATTTTGTGATATATTAAATCGTGGTGGGTGACACGATTTCAGTGAAATTATCGTGTCCACCACCACAAATTTGTATCCACAAAATTATCGTGTTCACCACCACAAATTTGTATCCAATGCATTCCTATGCGTAGCATTCAAGAGCTAGGATTGGCCAGGTGCCCATGCTCAATTACTGAACAAGTTTATTGTTGAAATGTTAAACTATGCACAAAGTTAATAAACATTCAAAGCATTAATGACTGTTTGATTTATTGAACATGCATACAACCCCGTGGAACCCCACTATCTTAACAGTTTGGACATGAGCCCGAGTTAAGTGAATTCCTGTGAGGTTATGTTTATGGGTTGGGGTGGGGTACGGGAATCACAAACTCACAAAAATAAGGGATTTTGAATTCGACATACAGCACATCTTTGTATAACTTTGTCAGATTGATATGTAATTCAGAATGGCTTTATTAGTTAAATTAGAATTATTGTATGTTTGGAGAGTTCCTTGGTTTTCATGCAAGTAACGTTAGCTACATATGCTATAGGTGCAGTAGGTATGCTGAGCTGGATTAATTAAGGGGCTATTCAGAGGCTTGCTGTTCACTAACCAGAATACATAATGACTTAATTCCAATAGTTTTGCAAAGAACACTGCATAGGGATATATTCACAACCCTTGGCTGATTTGTGAATCCTTAATAACTTGTCAAATATACTGTATATTACATACCTCATTATGGGCCTGGAAGGTAGTATTCAGCTTGCTGCTCATTAACCAGAATACATAATGACTTAAATCCAATGGTGTCTGAGAGAACACTGCATGGGGATATATTCACAACCCTTGGCTGATTTCTGAAACCTGTAATTAATTTGTAATGATTTTTCAAATATACTGTATATTCAGCCCGGTATCACGCAATTTTGTGCCATAGTCACGATTTCGTGATACATGAAATCGTGGTGGGTGACACGATTTCAGTGAAATTATCGTGTCCACCACCACAAATTTGTATCCAATGCATTCATATAGGCCGAACCGGAATGCACTACAAAGTTGTAGGACAATGATCATTCTGTTGTTCTTTTCCCAGTCCTCTTCTGGGTAGGAAACGGTTTGTGCCTACATAAAACCCAGAGAATGCCCTTATGTCTGTAACATTCCAATGCTATCTTTCACTTCCCTTCTGGATTTCCAGGCCCCGGGGATCAAAGTGTTAGATAACAATAGGAGGGGGGTTAACAACCACATAGCATAACCCCAGACGATTGCGCATCGCAAATCACGAGCGAGATGAACCCCGCTATCTGATTGCCTCTGATTGCGTCAGCACGGCGCCTAAAGAATCAATCGACGCGCTTATATCCTGCGTAGGACATTACTGATGCCTATCGGGCTTCCCCAATATGTCAAGGGAACTCCGTTCATGCCCATGAATGGAGAAAGTAGCCTCTTATTCAATATTACTAATAATGCAGTTTCTGGTGCCAAATGGAGCCGAATAAAAGAAGCAGTGTCCAAGCCCTTATTATCCTGCAGCACACAGTCTCTGAGGTTGCCAGCCCACGTGGCTAATGAATAATCAACAATCTCCCCCGAAAATAAACCTAAAGTAATCATGTTTGGCATGGTTAGCTCCCAAAATTCATAACGGAAATCAAGAGATAAAATATATCCATGAGTTTGAGAGTTATCTAACCAAATCACATTCCCTAGTAAATTGTTTAAAAAAATAAATAAGTTAGTGTGACCCGCCCTGGACGGGCACCGTGGCCAGGAGGCAAAGGCGGGTACTCCAAACAATCAATAGCAGCGTAGACCCCCCCTAGCCAGTCAGGTATTTTAGGTGGGCGACCACAGGGGCTCGCTCTCTTTTTTTTCTTTCTTCTTCTATTACTTCACCTAGATTACTGCGTCTTTTTGGCGAGTTCCTGCGACCTACGCCTCCACCAAGAAAAGACCGAATAACCGGGCTATTGGACCTCCGAGTTTTCCGCTCCGCTCAGAAAACGCATTATCGCGTGTCGTGTATCCACTGGGCCTCGGAGATTCTTCCTCTTTCCTTCACCTTTTTCCTGGTTCACGCTCAACCTATAAGTAACCCCACCATTCCTCTCAGTTACCCACTGCCAGTCGAGTCGTACCACTGCATTTCTTAAATAATACCAACGTGTTCCTATGTCATGTTTTGTTGATTGTTATCGTGTGATGTCTAATAGCCTAGATATAATAGTGATGTGTAAGTAGTAGTAATATCAGTACTTTCTTTTTACTGTAACCCTACAGCAGTGAAAGGTGATATCATACTGTTATTTCATGTTTAGCGTAAGCCTATGTGTGGTGTTAGATGCCGCGGTAATACTGTTAGAGTTCAAATTCCCGCATCTACCTCTATTAAACCTGATTACTTAAACGAACTGCTTTGGCCTGATTCCTCTCTCACGCTGATGGAATGATCCAGTAATAAAGTCATATAGAGACATCTGAGTTCTTTAAGTGCTGATGGTGAATTCCCCTACCGCATATCACGTGTTAAGGTTGATGAAGGGTGATCTATAGTTACTTGGGTTCAGTATTCAGAGTGCTGAGCCACTAACACGGCAACTAAGGTGATCCATGAACAATGGTCCACAAACATTGTGTTGTAATTGAAATTAGACTGGTTAATTAAATTAATTCTAATTTAACTAATAAAGCCATTCTGAATTACATATCATCAATCTGACAAGTTATACAAAGATGTGCTGTATGTTGAATTCAAAATCCCAGATTTTTGTGAGTTTTTGATTCCCGTACCCCACCCCAACCTCTAAACATAACCTCACAGGAGTTCACGTAACTCAGGCTCATGCCCAAACTGTTAAGATAGTGGGGTTCCACTGGGATACTGGGTTGTATGCATGTTCAATAAATCAAACGGTCATTAATGCTTTGAATGTTTATTAACTTTGTACTTAGTTTAACATTTCAACAATAAACTTGTTCAGTAATTGAGCATGGGCGCCTGGCCAATCCTAGCGCTTTTCTTTCTAATTTAATTACAGGTTTCACAAATCAGCCAACGGTTGTGAATATATCCCCATGCAATTTTCTCTTAGAAACTATTGGATTGAAGTCATTATGTATTCTGGTTAATGAGCAGCAAGCCTCTGAATATTACTTTCAGGCCCATAATGAGGTATGTAATATACAGTATATTTGACTAGTTACAAAAAATTCACAAATCAGTCAAGGGTTGTGAATATATCCCTATGCTGTGTTCTTTGCAAAACTATTGGAATTAAGTCATTATGTATTCTGGTTAGTGAACAGCAAGCCTCTGAATAGCCCCTTAATTAATCCAGCTCAGCATACCTACTGCACCTATAGCATATGTAGCTAGCGTTACTTGCATGAAAACCAAGGAACTCTCCAAACATACAAAGTCACATGAGGTGAGCATTACCTGGTTTGAGTGGTAACATTAGGCTAATAGGAGCCCCGGCTTTGCTGCACTGATGCAACTAACCTTCAGTTGACAACGGAAAAAAAAAAAGGTTTGTGAAAAATGAAAAATCACTGGGCATTGTTGGTATTATTCGACGAGTTAAGGATTATGGTGAGATAGCATAACAGTTGTGAAAAAATTCACAAATCACCCGGAGCAAAATGCAACCATTCTGAGCTCTTGGTTGCTAAATTATGAAATTATGAGAAATTATTCTTTTAAAATGAATGCACATAACAGCAATTGAAACGGAAGTTGAATAAATAAAAAAATTCATAAAAAAACATCCATGATAAATTTACAAATCATGCTTTGCACAACGCAATTATGTTCTTAATGTTTTGTCAGCGGAAATATTTTTATTAACCACCGAATTTGAATATAGAACTGCAAGCTATCTTTACTACGGTAAAATAATAATGAACGTGTAAAGTTAGCTTAATTTAGCCCAGGTTTTACCTGGGTCTACCTGGCTACATCCTAGCTGGTTAAAAAACTTTCACTTTAGCCAGTTTTTCACCTAGACGCGAGACGGCGTTTCACTGTCTTTTCACCGACAGTGACACCGACTGGGAAATTTCGGTCAGTAGAAAATGTATTGGCCTGTTGCAACGAAACATCAGTGGGCATCATTGGCTACTGTTAAAGTAGCTAATGGCCTAGCCGTCACTTGTGGAAAACACTGGATGAAAAAAGTGATTGATATATTCTCATCTTGAATAGAATCTCTTGGAGTCATTCTATTCGGCAATTTATTAAAAGCACAAAAGTAATAGGTAATCGTACATGGGAAATTTATCATGGGCAATGCAGATAAATAACTCTTGCATTATATTTGGCCTAATAGAAGTTCAATAAAAGAATCAATATATGATGTTTATTTCCAAAAGGCAGTATCCACAATTTGAAAAAACTGACGCCTACTCATGACTGCTTATTGACAAGCGAAAACTCGGTAACTGATTGCACTTTAGAGCACAGAACATTGTTATGTCACAAAATTATGTCAAGCAATGTGTGGGAAAAAATTGAGAAACTGCTAAATTTTAATTTAAAGTTGTAAATTAATTTCAGAGAAAAGAATAGGCTACTATTGTAATGGATTTTTGTGGCGGATAATCAAACGCGACGGTTGGGGGATCAGAACAAGTCACTCACGCCAGTGAGGACCAATAAAGGGAGTAATACTATAGATGCCAAGAAAAAAAAAAAAAAGGAAACTAATTCCTTGTAGCTAAACAGCCAAATGAAAATCAACCCACAAAAATAGGGCGAACTTGAATATACGAGTGAAACACAAACCAAATCTCCCGAACAAGGAAAAAATCGGATAGATTCTCAATCGGGAAACCAGGACGAGAAGCACAACGGAAAAGAAAACCCGCAAACCATGACAACTATAATTGCGACGTCAATGACTAGTCCACTACTAGATGGCAATCGTGGATAGGGACAAGGCGTAGCCTAATAATGAACACAAACCCATAGTTTTGTTATTCCAGGACATCGGATTCTGCAGAAATATTGCCCAGCTATAACTACAACACGAGCTGTAATTCTTAGAGCAAGCTGCAAGTATATTGGATACCTTTGCTGGGCTATATACGGCTAGACGTCCCTCATTTCACAACGCTAATACGTATACTGATGTGTCTTGATGGAGATATTTATGCCATCATATTAAGTTATTGTATTTATGCCATAACATTTACTTAGGCTATATAATGTATGCCTATTTCTCACATCCTCAGTTCTTGCAGCAAAAACCTAGATTTTTTAATTTGGGTTTTATTTTTGAATTGGCTTGTTATAAACATGAGAAATTTCTGCATATACATTACTTTATTTCCAAATTTCTCCGTTTTGGGCATTCACCGCCGAAACCATCGACATTTCAAAGAAGAGTGTAAAAATGGTAGCCTAGTACTTTTTCTTAAAAACTGGCCATTTTCCTGTAGACCTAAAGCCTTTTTGTCATGAACAGATATAGCCAGCGTTAATACTTCTCACGGTTCAGGTAGGCCTAATAGCCCTCTTGCCTTTGTTTAGATTTCCGAAGTTCCAAAGCAGCCATAATTTTGTCCAGAAAATATGTTGTTTTTATTAATAAAAACGTCTTTGAAAAACAGTTTGTTATTATTGATAGTCAAGAATCTCAGCCAATAGTACACTAGTGGACAATGCCATGGTGCTGAAAGATTTATATGGCATATGGATGCCGGTAGCCTGTAAACCAATAAGTAGGGTCGCACATTTGATAATAGCCGGGATTTCCCGGGAAACCTGGGAGCGAGGTGTTATAATCCTTTTGAAAAAAAAAATTTTTCTTTCTCCAAAATATTTATAAATAATAAATTTTATTTTAGAAAAAAAACTGTGTGAGCTTGTGTAATCAGGAAATTAGTTTTAAAAGGCTCAACATTTTCTGTCGTGTCAGCGTGGCTCGGAAAATCCCTGCAGAACAGCAAGCCAAGAAAATTCCTCTTTCCAACTCTCCACAAGTTTATTTATGTCCAGCATCTTCGTAGTTTTGTTTGGAGGTAGGCTTGTGGCGCTTGTGGCAGTGGGTACTTTAGCCCTCTTGCCAGTTGCCAGGCAAGAAAATTAACGTTGATCCTGAACGGAGAGGCAGGAGGCGATTTGTAAAGCAAAGCCAAGCTATCAGTGTGCTAGCCTATCACAACGCGCCCTATGGAGCCAGTGAACCGTTTAAATGCAACATAATACAGGTATAGTGGAGCTCAAAGTTCTAGCTTACATCTCGTGAACACACCTAACGTTTGTAGTTGCACAGATCTGCAGAGTCGTGTAATCATGAAATGGCATCTCATAACCATATTTAGGCTAAATTAGCAAGAGATCGGTCGCAGAAAAGAAAAAAAACACTTGCTGATCAGGCAACCACTGAGTAAAGTCCACCTGCCCCGGGCAATCATGATTGTGAAGTGTTTGTGACTTTATTATGATGAAAATGTTCTGTGTGCTGCCTGCTATTCTTCTAAAAGCCATCACGATTGACAATTTCAACTACTGCTATAAAAAAAAATTCTAAAGCTAAACCAATGCCTCCCCTAATAAATACAAATGAATTACGCCCTTGTAAGGCGCCCTACAAAAACAAGAGGCTATATTTCAGACATTTCAATGTATTATGTGTAGGCTACCAGAGTTGAAAGATACATCTCTTAAAATAGATTTACTTTCTCCAAAATGTAATATACAGCCTACACTTAGCTGTAATGATCACTGTATACGGTTATATGGTGATACTGGTTTCTGGTAGCTAACTGCATCTGTCAGTTATAAATAAACTGCGCAATACCTTCGCTGTCAGAAGTTGCTCGTAGCCTACACTGGCGAACGGGTATAGTGGCACAAGCTTGAGCTTGAAATATATATTTTTTATAAGTACGGTATATAATAATAGAAACTTTTATTGTTGAAATATATTCCGCCACATGATTCTGTAAATAAAACAAAGTTTTGGGCAAGCATATATAGCCTATGTTTTATTAATTCCGCGTCCTGTTATGACGCTGCAAGGGTTTTTACGTAATTGACAAGTCTTTTAGCGGTGGTAGCCTACTATTAACATATTATTCATGGTTTTTACTTTACTTTTATTTTATTTATCTGTTATCAGACGCCAGTCAAACATCCACATAGGAAGATACAATGTATGTTATGTCTGTTTGATATCAATGTTACAAATGTATCTGACAGATCTGTTAGGCTACTGGTGAACAGAGAATAAATGAGTTGCTTCAGCCCCTGTGTCCAGGTCCATCATGTCTATATGCCTGAACCAGCCCTAAGACACATTCTTTATTACTGATTTTCATCACATTCTTGAGAAGCCACAGCAGCCTTTTGGCTACCCTGGTGATGCTTCTTATTCCTAGACATTTGGAATGTCGCCCGTGTCTTGCAAGACACCCCATTTTTACAAGAATTATACAGGTTCAACGTAGCATTCTAGAATCACAGGAATTTCAGAGATCACTTACCTTGATACAGGTTCATCTCATGTTGGATATCAATCAGGAATGTGTAGCCAGATCATATTTGCCCTTGGAGTGTACTGCATCTGAAAATACACTGAGAAATTCACCAAATTCAGTCTTTAACATTGAGATCAGCTCAGGCAAATACAATGGTCCTTCCTTTCACATTACACCAACTGTGCAGTCTTAGAATAAATTAAACCCCCATTCCACCCAACCCCACCGCTGGAGTGCTATACCTAAGTTTGAGTGCTGTACATATGCATTTGTTCATTTATTTTCCCCTTCAAGGCAGGAGATTAGAGGTTGCCAGCTTCCTGTCTGTCTTTGCTCTAAGGTAGTCTAGTCCAGTGTAATCACCTCCAAGGCCTGAGTAATATATGTGGATCAGTTGCTCTGCATCAATGACCCAGCAGTGTGTGTCTTCCCTGTTTGGACCCTGGGTTGAGGAGTCTTGAATCACATACACCCAAGCTAGTTAACAACAGGGGGGAAAGCCACCTTCAAACACACACACACAGGATATTTTGAATTAACATTTATTTTCGGGGGGGAAATATATTCATAAATACATTTAATATTATTATTATAGATTAATAAGAAAATGGCTGCAGTGCCACCCTCTCCCCCCCACCCAGCCATCACAGAGGGGTTTCGGACACTGGCTGCAGTGCCACCCTCTCCCACCACCCAGACATCACCTAACTGTTTAGGTTTTATTGTAAATAGTTTTTACAATACAAAAGCAATAGTACTATTTGGTTGAACTTTGGGTTTTATAATTCCCTGGCCACGAGATAAATTCTCGTTCTGAATTCTTTTTTTCTCGAGAATATTTGTGCTATAAGGGTCATAAGTAGGGACTATTCTTTTTTTTTTTTTTTTTTACATCTGTGGAGGTTATAGTTATAGAAGATTATACTCGGTGGCCACGCGTTCCGTGTTCTAGGGACCAGTAGCAAGATGTTGAGCTCCTGCTAAATAAGCAATTTTATTTTATCTCAAGAAATTGTTATTGGATGTTATCCTAGCCCACCTACGGTATATAGGAAACACAATCAGGGTGTTTTGCTCTTCTTCTATCTTCTACTGAAAATGTATGTTTTGGTTTGCTAAATATTATGTCCCTATTTTTTATTTGTTCTGTTGGAAATAAAGTAGTCTTTTATGCATAAATTTCTCACGTTTATAACAAGCCAATAAACAAATTAAACCTAAATATAAAAAATCTAGGTTTTTGCTGCAAGAACTGAGAATGTGAGTAATATGCCTACATTATATAGCCTAAGTAAATTTTATGGCATAAATACAATAACTTAATATAATGGCATAAATATCTCCATCAAGACACATCAGTATACACTAGCGTTGTGAAATGTTCTGTCGAAAAATCGGTGAAAAGACAGTGAAACGCCGTCTCGCATCTAGGTGAAAAGCTGGCTAAAGTGAAAGTTTTTTAACCAGCTAGGATGTAGCCATGTAGACTCAGGTAACACCTGGGCTAAATTAAGCTAAATTTGCACGTTCATTATTATTTTATGAGCGACGCCGTTTGTAGACATACTGTGTATATATAGGCTATATATTTTTTTTTTTTGTCGTGCTTTAAATCCTCCCCCGTATAGATTACACATATGGAGCCTTAGCAGTGGGTAGCGGGTGACCTCTGCTGGTCACTTGAGGTAGCCGGAACAAGTTCTGGCTGAGCTTCCACATAGCCAAGCATTTATAAATGATACGAAACTAAAATATATCTTAAATAATAATAATAACTAAAATATAGCAATATAAATATAATAACTAAAATATATTGTTTTTGTCTAAGAGAGGGGATGAAATAATTCAGCCTGAATTCTCATTATTTCATTCTAAGGCATGAAACCAAATTTAAATGCTGATCGCTCCTCATTGGTCAACCTGCAAACCCGACAGGCAAAATAAGAGTTCACCCACAGCGGTGAACTCTTATTTTGCCTGTCGGGTTTGCAGGTTGACCAATGAGGAGCGATCAGCATTTAAATTTGGTTTCAGTGACTTAAACTCCTGGCTGATTAAATATTCTTTTAACAAACGATGCTTTCGGGGATCCACCCCTGTTTCCCCAGACCCCAGACATGTTATAGAATTATTAGTAGCCTAATATTAGTACTAATCTGTGGGAGATACAATCGACTTCGCTTGCGGTGCCAATGCTGTCGTCAGTGCTACTTACCTAAGTTAACTGATCCAATGTCTAACGTGGCGGAGATGCGCACGTCTTAATTGAGTGCAGATGTAGCCTATTCCAATCAGGGTCGGAGACTGAAGGCCCACATCTTTTAAAATGCGTGCGTGCGTTTTTCGTGCTCGTGTTCGTGTTCGGGGATCCCTTTATGCGACGGTTGGTGTACCTTGGGAGGACGGGAGTGGTGACCGGGCCTCCAAACTGAAACTTTTGCTACCGATTCCTTAAATGAATGTGGCGGAGTGCGCCCGTAATTCCGGGCCTGTGGCTGCTCTCCTTCTCCCTGGGTACGTCTTCCCGCAGGTAGAGTGTGTGGGTGTGTCTGTGTTTTTGGTGTGTCAGTGTTTTTGGTATTTCTGTGTTTTTGGTATTTCTATGTTTGTTGAACGCACAAGTTGTTGCACCGCACTTATAGCAATGTAAACTATCGAAGCTTTCTTGCATATACAGGTACAGCTCAAAATATTAGAATATCGTGAAAAAGTTCAATATTTTTAGAGTGAAATATTTCAAGCCTTTATTTCTTGTAATTTTGATGATTATGGCTTACAGCTAATGAAAACCCAAATTCAGTGTCTCAGAAAATTAGAATATTACATAAGATCAATAAAAAAGAATATTTTAAACAGAAATGTCAGCCTTCTGAAAAGTATGTTCATTTCTATGCACTCAATACTTGGTTGGGGCCCCTTTTGCATGAATTACTGCATCAATGCGGCGTGGCATGGAGGCGATCAGCCTGTGGCACTGCT
Organism: Ilyophis sp. 1 JC-2022; assembly: GCA_022702515.1. Lineage (NCBI taxonomy): Eukaryota > Metazoa > Chordata > Actinopteri > Anguilliformes > Synaphobranchidae > Ilyophis > Ilyophis sp. 1 JC-2022. The sequence goes on from JAKUDI010000619.1 coordinate 27,673, forward strand.
GAGGTGTAATGGAAGCCCAGGTTGCTTTGATAGCGGCCTTCAGGTCGTCTGCATTGTTGGGTCTGGTGTCTCATCTTCCTCTTGACAATACCCCATAGATTCTCTATGGGGTTCAGGTCAGGCGAGTTTGCTGGACGCAACTCCAAGATAGCAGCTGCACTTGTCGCTCTTGACCCAGAGAGTTCCACTTTCTTGAACGTGGAAGCAGTGCAACCTCTCATGGAGCTGACAAAAACTAGCATTGTGGAGACAGAGTGCATCGTGGCAAAGCAGTACGTTGCAAGAGTGAAAGAGGATGATCAGAAGATCACAGTGTCAACACTCCTCTCAAAACACCATGGAGTGCTTCAGGCCATGCCCAGTGTTTTGCTCGCCCTTAAACTTTCACTGACATTAGGTGCCTCTACCGCCATGTGCGAAAATTCCTTCTCAGTTCTTAAAAACACTTTTACTGATCACAGACGAAAAATGACGCACTCTCGCAAGGCTCAGCTCGTACAGTTAGCTTTTGAACGAGACCTGACGAGGAAGCTGAGAGACGAATGGAAGGACCTTGTTCTGCGCAAGTTCTGCACCTCCAGTCGCAGACTACAGCTGTTCTAATATAATGATGTGCATTCGGGTTTAGGCATACATTGCCTACACAAGTTTTATGTTTAGGCATACACAAGTTTTATGTGGGTAGGCCTAAATAACATTGTTGCCTTGTGCAGTGTGTAAATTGACCTATATGAAATAGATGTTCGTGACAACCAGAAACTAATGTTCTGTTATGAAGCGGTCTGTTCTTTTTATATAACATCCAGTCCGCAAATACGAAGAGATTATTTGGGTATTTGTGTTGTCAATTTGCTGTGTGTTAGCTACCTTATGCGTGTTTTGAGTAAAACATTTCGGTTAATCTAAAACGTGTGCGTGTCCTTGCATTTCTTCGGTACACCTAGGCTAAGTGATGTCTCCGTGTTTTAGTCAGTGCCTGCATTGGATCAAAACAGGTGCCAGTACAGCAGTTGCATGACATGAGCATCACATGTGTCACTATATATTTCTGCATATCTTGGTAATAGATCCCACTTCAAATGTATTTTTGTATGCATTTCATTACATACATTACAAAAGACAAACATGTCCAGTCTCTACATAAATGTAGCCTACATTTTGGATAATAAAGCATGGGTTATGAAGGCTAGCCAGTAGCCACTGAAAGACCTCATGTGTCCCTATCACCTGTCTCTGCTGCCCGTTGACTAAAAAATGTCCGCATGTCCATTTTTATTTCGCCTATTTTTTATTTTCTTGTGGCATCGCCTATTTGAGTTAATCACCTAGTAAAAGTGAGACAATTCATAATATCAAAACATGCTTGCGCACACATAAATTTCACAATTGCGGGTGACGTTAGAGGAATAGGCTACTCCAACGATTCTTGAAAGACGCTTGCCATCTTACTATCTCCCGTTCGAGGAGGAGCAGGAGTGGAGCGGATAAAATCACAGAAATGTCTAATTTGGCTAGAAGCTAAGCCATAAACGACGCCTATTCTGTCATGCCGTTTTTCCATAAATAACTATAACACGTGTTATTTAGCCTAATTTTTTTTACCTCAAAATATCGCCCCAGTTTTAAATTTGAAGCATGCAAATCCAATGCTTCATGAAATATTGCCCTTTGTGTTCTCTAGCTCTGCTCTGCCAAATGGATGAAGGCGAATATGACGTTAAAATAATATCAATGGCAGTAACCCCTTAAGCAATCATATGTGCTTTTAGCTTTTGTATCTGGCATTTAAGATAAGATATTGAGGCGGAAACCATGGGAAGAATTGTTTCCAAATGAGAACGCTCTGGCTGGTAAGAGACGCAGTTTACGCTGGTGTTTAGAGTAGCTAGTAGCCTACGCACGCACCAGGAGGTGGCAGTATGAAGTGAGGGCCTACTCATGTGGACAAAAATCAGAAGTGCCGACATTTGCCAGTAATTTGGTGCCCCCCTGCTATAGGCCTCGTGCCCCCCTTGAATATTTGTTCTAGCGCTGACACTGTATAAAAGTCATATATGCCAATGTCTAAAAACAACGTAGACACGAGTGTTTCACGTTAAACACGTAGAAAATAAATGGAAATAGCATACTGATGATTAACTAACATATTTTTAGTTCAAAACCATCTACTTTTGATAAAACCATAGATTTTGAGATTAAACAGATGTTTGTGATTAACATGAAGGAGCTAACGCAGGACCAGGTGACTTATTTTTTCCAGCGATAATTAATTGACATTAGCAAAGTAACGGGAGTTAGTTATTCACGTTATTTCTCTTTATCTAGCAAGTTTTGAATGTTTTCGTGACCGGAATAAATTGATGCGCGACGGTCATTATCTCTGGGCTGTAGGGCTATTAAGTGGAAAACACAAATTTTACACAGGATCAGCAAAACTGATTAATTTCATATCTTGCTGCATAACATTCTTCGAGCTAAGTAACGTAGCCTAAACCTAGTATTTGCGTGTTTGTCAAGAGATTATTTTGCAAAAGGTTTGCAAGAGTTACTGAAACATATTTTTAAATGGTTTATTGAAATTTCTGGATTTTATATGATTGATTAAATAGGCTATTAGAAATTGCATCCCATTTATGAATGGAATAAATAATAAAATAATGAATTAATTTAACCATTTATGTTATTTAGTTATATAGGCCTACACGGAAATTAATGTTTAATTTGTTCAACGTGAAAATACTTTCAAACCAGGTTCATAATGCTATAATGTAACATTTGCAAAATGTTAAACCATTAGCCTATAGGCTACAACTCAACAACAACAACATTTAATAACCTAACTATAATTGAAATACCTGTTTATAGGTGCCAGAGGCTGGTTGACTCGATGCAACGCAGATGTGCAGCAGTTATCAAAAACAATGGTTATGCAACTAAATATTAGTTCAGTAATTTAAAGTGAAGTTAAATCTTTAAAAATTTCAAGTTTATACAGTAAGTGTTTGAGTTTGAAGAGAAAAATGTCGACACTGCTATTTTTTTTGAACAGATTAATATTCTTTTTCTTTGCTTCCTGTAAAAGAATAACGCAGACGATAAAATTTCTTAATGCTTTGGTTTGGAATTGAATGTGTAATGTTTACACTACATTTGAAATATGGAACTAAAAGCTATTTAAAAATATTTGCACTTTATTCACTTAACGCACTGCTATTTATTTGAACACAACTGTAAATAACACTAGTTCCACTTAGTCCAGTACCTGAGGTTATCAGAGTACCCCCCATTATATAGTGGCATTATCTCCAGCAAAGACAATACGGAACCAGGAAAAAACAAGAAATTACTCCGCTTCAATCAATTATAGTTGGATTATTAAATGTTGTTGTTGTTGACGACGATAATGATCCAATAATGGAAATAGGATAAAAAAGTTAGAAATTCAAATTGGAGTAATGATGAAAAATCTAAATGAATTCAACATCAGCACCATAAAGACATTAAACCAGAAGTCAAAACATAATGAATGAAACAAAATCCTTGCTTGTACACAACAAATGAAAACAACCATAGCAGACATATGCAGGATTTGCTCTTAAAATTGCTTCAAGATGATGCGTATAATTTTCTTTGGCAGAGAATTCCAAAGTATGGGAGGGTAAAAAGGAAAAGACAGCTCCTCTTAAGTTTTCTATATCCTTTCTTTGAATTCTTAACAATTATTATTTATAATTCTGCTAGGTAGCCGATTTGGGTGCTCACCCACACTACTTGGAAAAAAAAGAAAAGAATGAATGGCTATTAAAATAAATGGTAAAACTCGGACAAACCGTTACAAAGCTGATATGTTCCCTCAACGGTAATACTAATAATAGGCCTAATAATAATAATAATAGTAAGTCAATTTTGTTGTCTCAACGACTTAGTCTCAGCATCCAGGGATTTTACATAAGTAGAATTATTTGTTCAATTAAATTATTTGTTAGCCTAATTGGTTAATTAACGTATATCAAAAAACAACGTGAAACGGAATTTCAATGCAATTTCAAATGATTAATCGAGCATACATGCAAATCCTGAGATTTGAACGTAGCCCATTTTACATTTGTTAATAAAGTTTGAAATTGGTGTAACTCTTAAGCCTTTTCAAAATAATCTGACGTTACTGGCATATTCAGGAAACATATTTTACCAAGTTAACGTTACATTGCTATAACGTTAGTCCTTTTTTAAAAATGATGCAGGTTACATCGATATAAATGGTTTTTAAACGAATTATTCCTTTTACAAAAGCATTCGTAATTGTTAACGAAGCATACTAAATTCCCCTCACATAACGTAGATGGATAACGTCAATATTATTCCACGGTCAAGTGAGCAGCCAGTTGAGAGCCGCAAACAGCCTTGAGTTTGGCTATGCGTGTATCTTATGAGAAGTACGGTAATAAAGCAAATCACGTGCTAGTAGGAAATTTTACTGGCATTGAACAGACGCTGTTATCGAGAGTGACTTACGAAAATTTAATTGACTTTTATTGATCTTAATTATTTATTTATTTATTATCTTATTTACTCTGTTTATTTTAATATGCTGATATTATCTTGTATTGTTATAGTCTTGTGTTGTTTTCGTGCATTGTATCGTTTTTTATTGTTAATTGTTATGTTATGAAGCATGGCACGCTGTGCTATACAAATAAGGATATTATAATTAGTATTAGTTTATGCACAGTAGTACTCACTTATTTTAAACATCCCAAAAAGTTGAAAATGCAAAATGTTCTCTCATTAAATACATTTTATGAAACGAAACACACAACTGTCTATCACCCAGAGCAATATGGAACATTTTCACCGTGGAAATCAGAAACGGGTTCTTTTTGCAGCTGGTGCACAGACATCTACTGTACTACTAGGCCATACGAAAAATCATTCAAAATGAAAACTGATGTTCCCTCGTGAATCATTTTTGTTCAATCAAGCATACATCTGTCTATCACTTCTACCAAGATGGAACATTTTCACTGTGGAAATGAGAGGCAATATGCTGTTTCTGGTGCTGACACATAGACAGCAGTTTGCACATCTACTATACTACTAGGCCTGTACTACTCGGTCAAGTATCACATGACTGCTCTGGATCACATGACTGTCGCATGCCGGTATATGTAGTCTTTTGGAAATGCGGTCCAGGGTCACATGAATGCAAGTTGATTTCCAAGGGACATTCACTACACTCTGTTACACTGTAATTGACAAGACTACAGCATAATGTTAAGTTACTGGAAGATTTAGACCCTGCTGATATTGCAAAAAAACTAACGTTGTACAAAGTGAATTAAAATTTGTCTTTAACTGCGCAAACATAATCAAAATCAGTGAATGAAAAAGTAATGCTACATAAACATTTTCACATTTTCTTTGGCTTTATTGTCAGATCGCATTACAGCAATGCTAATGGGCTGCCTTCCTGTGGTCTTTTTGACCATTTTTGCTTCTCAAATCGTGGAACTAACCATCTGGAACCTATTGGCTGCCCCTATATTACGCTGCTATTTGACGGTATGAAAAGTTATTTTCCTTATGCACTTTTGATTTTGGACTCACTCCTTTCAAAGGACATGTATGGTTCTGTTCTTCTTAAAAATGACCAATATAACGTTTATATTAAAGTTTAAAAAATGTATCTCTAGATTGCTTATTTTGTTGCTGCTGCTTGTTTCTGGCAATATAAATAGCAATCCTGGCCCTGAGCCTTTTAGTGATAACCTGCATCAGCTATAATTAGTGAGTTTAGCTCTAGGCATGGCTTAGGTTTCTTGCATATCAACGCTAGGAGTCTTGTACCTAAACAAGATGCTTTTAAGACCTGGTTCATGACTTCTAAGTCAGATATTGTATTAGTCTCTGAAACTTGGTTAAAACCATCTATTCCTGACACTGTTATTCATATTGCGGGATATAATGTGTTGATCGCAAGGGCAGGGCTGGTGGGGTGGCGATGTATATTTTGGATCGTTTTCAGGGAGCTGTTCTCCATACCATATCAATTCCTAGGCTGTTTGAGTTTTTAGCTGTAGCAAACGCTCCTCTTACCATTATCGGCTGTTATAGGCCCCCTTCAGCCATAACTGAATCCATTACTAGCTTGTCTGATTTATTGTCTAATTTAATTACTTGTGAATTGATTTTAATTGGTGATTTGTACTTGGATTGGCTGAGTGACAAATCTGAATCATTTAAGAAGGTTTGTGACTCTATGAACCTCTCCCAGCTTATCGACAGCCCCACCAGAATAAACTCTGCTAAACCTGGCAATGATACTCTTATTGACATGATCTTAACTAATGCTGCCCATAAATATGTGTCAATCGGTGTTTTTCCTAATGATATTAGCGACCATTGCACCATTGCATGTGTTAGGAGCACCAAGCTGCCCAATTCCAAGGGTTTGGTTGTCGTTAGGCGCAATGGCAGCAAATTGCTTTGATTACCTGTGTTGATGATGCTGTTGCCTTTTTTCAACATCATTTTCTTTTTGCTGTTAGCAAGCATGCCCCCCTTAGAAAATTCATGATTAAAAACAGGGATAATCCTTGGTTTTCTAGGGAAGTTGCTGATACAATCCATGCTCGTAATAAGCAATGGTCCTTAGCCAGAAAGTCAAATGCTCCTGGTGACTGGCTGCTTTTTCATTCACTTAGAAATAAATGTACAGCTCTTATTAGAAAATCTAAAGCAGATTATTATCTGTCCTTAACCACGGATTGTTCTAATGACCATTACAAGTTCTGGAAAACAATTAAAGGGCTGCAGAATAAGAAGGCTGCCAGTCTTCCTCAAAAATTGAAAGTTAACAATTATTTTGTCTTTGACAAAAAGGATATGTCCAATTCATTTAACGCCCATTTTAAAAAGGCTGGTCACGTTTTTGATGAATTAAGTCATAATCCTCAGCTAGGTGCTAACAGTACTTATAGTCCTGTACCAGCTAATTCAACTCATTCAGCCCCTATTGTTGACTTTGAATTGTCGACCTTTTTGGTCTCAGATGTCTTGCAGGCAATTCAGACAATTGGTCCTAAGAAGGCCGCCGGGCCTGATGGCCTTGATCTATTTCTTTTAAAAACTGCAGCATTGATTGTAGCTCAACCAGTTACTGATATTTTTAATCTTTCTATTGCTATGTCACACCCTTACTGAAAGCTGGTGACCCTCCTGATTTGAATAATTATATACCCATTTTTAATCTCTCTGCTTTAGCAAAGATATTGGAATCTTTAGTGTCTGACCAGCTCAAATTATTCATTGACTCATATAATATCCTTAATCCTATGCAATCTGGATTCAGATCTAAGCACAGTACTGTTACTGCTAGCTTGAAAGTCCTGAATGACATAAAAGTTGCCATTGATAGTAAATCCTTTTGTGTAGCCTTGTTTATTGATCTAACTAAGGCATTTGATACAGTGGATCATCACATCTTAATTAACATCCTACAAAATATTGGTATTGGCTGTAATGTGATCGGTTGGTTCCAAAGTTACTTGTCAGACCGTATGCAATTTGTTAGGTTTGGCACTGTTGTTTCCAATCCTGTTATTTTGGACCAGGGGGTCCCCCAAGGCTCCATTTTGGGACCTTTATTATTTTTGTTATATGTAAACAGTATTTGTGATCAGTCAAAATGCTCTATCATATGTATGCGGATGATACGATCTTGTATTCCTTTGCTCCTTCTTTGGAGGCAGCAATTACCAACCTACAGGCTGATTTTACCTCTCTGCAGCATGCCCTCGTCGACTCTGAATTGCTTTTGAATGCAAACAAAACTAAAGCAATGTTGTTTGCACACAGTAACGCTGTGGCTTCCTTGCTTTCTATTAAAACCCTTGAAGGTGTTTCTATCGAGTTTGTTGATTCAATACATATTTAGGCTTTTGGCTGGACAAAAATCTTAATTTTAAACTTCATATTGCAAATCTGACTAAGAAACTTAAATTTACATTGGGTTTCTTATATAGATTAAAATCTTGTTTTTCAACTTCTTCACGTAAACGTCTGGTAACAGGCCTTTTCCTGTCCCAACTAGACTATGGTGATACTATTTATAGATTTGCTTGTCCCACTACCTTGGCCAAACTTGACCCTCTTTACCATGCTGCCCTGAGATATATCTCAAACTCAGGCTTTAGGACTCATCATTGTACTTTGTATAATCTGGTCGGATGGTCCTCACTCACTGTGCGCAGGATGCAGCATTGGTAGATTTTATTGTATAAGGCCATTCTAGGTAGGTTACCCTCGTACATCTGTTCCAAGTTTGTGTCTGTTCAAAGTTCCTACAGTCTCAGATCCAGCTGTTGGCTTCATTTTAAGGTGCCACCTGTGCGGACTGAGGCTGGAAAAAATAGCCTTTCTTATTTTGGTCCTTGGTCATGGAATGATCTGTCATCTCAGCTCAAGTTAGTCTCTCATTTCTCTAACTAGTTTTAAGCAAAAGATTACAGAAATACTTACCACTAGCTGCTCTTGCCTCAATGTATACATTTTTGTCATGCTTTTGTTGTCTCTTCTCTGTATGTTTTGTGGATTTTGATGTCTTTTGAGGATTGATAGTTCTTGTATTATGATTGTTGTGGCATGCTTTCTATTTGTACTCTTCGCAGTAGGCCATGGTGATTTTCTAGTTTTTATTTTTATTTTAGTAGGATATACATGCTTGATGCATGAATGGTAGTCTCTTGTTCTGTTTTGTTGTATTTGTATTGTATCGTTTTTTGTTTTTTTTGTATTCATGCATAATTTGACTTTGCTGCCTTCTTGGCCAGGTCGCAATTGTAAAAGAGATTTTTAATCTCAATTGTTTATCTGGTAAAATAAAGGTAAAATAATTTTTTTTAAAGAAACCGTTACTTAAAAACACATTTTCCAGTGGTGTTAATGCAATAAACAACTATATTTAAAATAAAAATTAAAAAATCCTAAATCCCCCTGTCGTGTTGTCATTGAGTATCCCCCAGTAGGCCATAACTCTGGTGGGTGGGGACCTCTGCTAGTCACTTAGTAAGCTAACGTGGGTAGGGAACAAGTTTATCGGTAACAGTTTCCACAATACCTATTAATTAACGCTACGCAACTAACGTTAAAATAATATACTAGCCTATATCATACTAACTAGCTATCTTAATCTGAAGCTACAGGCAACCAATATTTGATTGCATTAGCAAAGTGATTTATTAGATTAGATATCTCATTATATAGGCTATAAGCCTATGTTTAGCTTTGTTTAGACAATAAAGGCATTTATTATTACGAGAACTTCTTTCATTTATAAAGTTGTACAGGAAACACTCTTCCATTTTAAAAACAATCGATTCAATAGATGAAAACCATGACTTTTCCCAACATTACTGATAGAGACATGCATACAAAGAGTGATCATGTTTTTTCATTGTTGGCCCCCTAAACAGCCTTCCTCTTAACATTAAAACTGCTGGGTCGGTATCTTCATCTAAATCCTGTCTAAAAACACATTTTTATAGGCTTGCCTTTATTAATGACTAAATGTATGATCTTATTTTTATCCTTGTCTTTTACTGTAATAGGCCTACTCCTGTACATGTTATATTCTACATTTAATTTTTGTTGAATTCTTTTTTATTGTATTTTTTTAAAAATAGCTTTGTAAAGCACTTTGTGCCATGTGATTGAAAAGTGCTATATAGATAAAGATATTATTATTATTATTATTATTATTATTATGTGAGGGATAATGCACTGGGAGCAAGTCACTTATGAGGAAATAACCGCCCGACAGGGGGGTGCTTCGCGTCGGGCTGTTTACCCCCTTGAAGTGCGGTTATTTTCTCATAACTGACTTGCTCACAGTGCATTATCCCGCTTATACCACGGCTAACTTGCCAAAGTATTTAATTCATCTGTTTGAAGTTTAGAAATAAATTTATTCATGAATCACAACCAACGTCAGTCATCACTGGGAGAAAAAACTGTGCCTGCTTCTACCAAATTCACTGGGATTGGGAGAAAAAGTAGTGCCTGCTTCTACCAATCATCACTCAAATAGTGCCTGCTGCTGCTACTAGCTAGCTATCGTCACTGAGTGGAAAAAAATGTTAGTTCACCATTCCACTCTGAGAAAAACATAACTTTAAGCTTGAAAAAACTAGATAATCATAATGCAATGTAGCCGATAGTAACATATTTTTGTCACCAGGGGCTCTATCTTGGCGATCTTGGAGCTTGGTCTAAGCGCATGGCGTAAAGTCCATTTAGGGTGTGTCCAAGTCCATTTTTGCTAGTTTACCGGCATGTATTTTGGGCGCTAAGCATGGCGCAATGCGCAAATGGGCTGAACTTAGTCTCTTCATTAATTATATGTGTGTCTTGGGTGTGACATTCAATAAAGCAATCAAAATGTCCTATCCCATTCCCTTTAAAAGCCTGCTTTTTCACCTTGGCGGATCAAATTCAGTTAACATGGTGACATTTATCTCCGTTTTTTTAACCGTAGGCTATAGAAAAAACCTTACGCACAGCGAATCCGCTGTAGCTTAGGTTATTTGAAAAACTATAAATCCAACATTCACTGGACAAAATGTAACTTTTTTCAGTTGAAACCATTCTATTTATTGTAATGACATCTGTATTGGCTGTATTGTATTGGCTTGATATAGGTGTTATCAGCAAATGGAAAGCCATTGTCCCGTAACAGAAGATTGTCCCCCCAGAAGATTACAGGAATTATTGGCAAATATAGGCTAAATCATAGCATGATCCAGGATAATTGCGAATAGTCTATAGCCTATACATGTAACCTTACACATACCATTGCACATCGCCTGGATGTTCATGGAGTGGGCTGAAAGCAATTTAATTTGGCATTCCCCTTTGCTGAGGGACAGGTAGCTATGTGGTCTTTGACCTATGGACCCTTTTATTATTATGCATTTTTTTATATAGAGCCTACACAATAATAATATTTCACATTGTAATCTTGATATTTTTAGTCATGCTTGTGCACGCCCCTGTGTGTAACAGACAGGAGAGTGTACGCGCGTTGTGCACACGCCTATGTAGACGCACTCATATGTGCTGTTAAAATAACATGTAAACAACTGCGACATTACTTCAGACCAGGTTTTTGGTGGTTTTAGCGCAATCACTTTCTGCTGCCTCAAGATGGCAATATGGCAAAAATAATCCTGCCACTTCTCATCTTCAGACCAACATGCCCAGTTCACTTGTAATGGGCGCAAGAATACATGGCATTTAAACAACGTGAACAGAAGGCGTTATAATGAACCATGCGCCGGGTGTAAGACAGCAAAGACACTTGCGTTTGGGTTAGCGCCGGGTGTAAGATAGGGCCCCTGGTATTTAAACGACATGAACGCAAGGCATTATAATGAACCATGCGCCGGTTGTAAGATAGCAAAGAAACTTGCATTTGGGTTAGCGCCGCTTAGCGCCGGGTGTAAGATAGGGCCCCAGGTGTCGCTAATGAACCGGTCTACTTCCATGAATTGGAAGTGCATTTTACAGTATGGTGTGCGCATTTATATTTGTTGTTTTAGCTGTGAGCAAATTCTACACGTCTGTTCTCGTTAGCAGGGTTATACAGATATAATGCACACCCACGTGACACGTCTCGACTAATTAGAATGCCGTATTTGCCCTAGGTTTTCTGTAATTTTTCCCTGCTGTGGTATAATAGCATATAACCTTTAAGCACTTAAGCAGCACAGTTGGGGGGTGTAGCATGTGGCTACTCAATGAAAACGTGTAGCCATTGGAGGTGCGACAGCCAGGCATGCCTAGTTTAACACCTGTATCATCAGGGCTAATTGAATAGCCTAAGCTTAAATAAACATGAACAACTGCACCTAAACATAAAATAGCCAGAAGTTTTGGAGAATTTTAATGTTTTTAATTAATTCAAGAATGAATAGACACCTCCAATACACCTGAAAAGAATATTTAATCAGCCAGGAGTTTAACACAGCGGTGAACTCTTATTTTGGCTGTGGGGTTTGCAGGTTGACCAATGACCATTTTAGACTGTAAATTTGGTTTCATGCCTAAGAATGAAATAACGAGAATTCACGCTGAATTCTTTCATCCAACAAGAAGTTTTCTCGTTTCTGCGTTTTTCTCAACCAATCGGATAAAGAATGAACGAATCATACCCGGCCTGTTCTGGATCAGTGTACTTTTTGCCCAATAGTTTTCCGTTTCAGAAACAGAAATTAAAAAACAAACAAATAGTTATTCGATATTGTTTTTAAAAACAGATATTGAAAAACGAGAATCAAATGGTTATTCGTTTTTCTGACTGATTTTAAACATAAAATTACATAAATTGAAATTGGTCGATTTCTGATTTTCAACTTTCAAGCTCAATTCTGACATTTCCCCGCCAGTTTTCGGTAGCTTCCGCATTCCCATAAAACATTTTCGCTAACTACACAGTCATAGAGACAGAGCGCAAATAGGCCCCGCCCACCCAGGGGGGGGAAAACACATGTCGCTATCGCCGTTTGACTTGACGTGTCGGTGTCTTCCTGTGATTTCAATTTGTTAGCTAACAGCATACAAATGCCTAAATGTTGTTGTTTGGTGGGATGCACTACAAACAAGGTAAAAAAACCCAGAATTGCAGTTTTATGCGATTTCGAACAGCCAAACGGAGCCCATAAGACGAGAAAAGTGGATCTGAGCAATAAAACGTGAGGCGTCGGCAGACATGCTTATGTGTGCAGCAGGCTTTATTTCACAGGTAGCCTAAGTCAAATAAGTTATCCAATTGTCAATTTACGGCTAACTATATTGCTGTAAGTAACGCTAAAACATTTTTACCAGATGCAAATTGTTGTAGTGGAATGTGGATAAATCGGAGTGTTATAATGTTACAGTAAAGTTACAATAAAGTTGTGGGCATCATCGTTGTTTGTGTGTAGATTCCTAACAAACGAAGAAAAAGCAGCTTTCAATGGAAATTTCATGCCAAGTTTTTTATGATATATTTTCTAACCGTTTGAGAACCTTCATAAAATACAATTTGATAAAATTATTTGTGAAAATACAGTTGGTAATTTGGCCAGACAAAAAAACAGGTTTTAGGCTAAGCCAGCGAAATAGAAGTAACGTTAGCCTATTAGGCTACTAATAACAACAATATTAATTATAATAGCTAGTAGTAGTAGTACGCAATAACATTACTGGTTAAGGTGTAGTTAGACTTGGGTGTTTTGATCTTCGATTAAACCATTATCTTACCTGCTGAAATTTTGATCAATAGTTGTAAATATCAAAGTAGCTATCCCAGCTAGCCTACAGATCTGGGCCGATTCCGGCTGAGTGTTGGCACCGTTGGCTGAGTGTTGGCCTCGGCGACAGCTATCTGGGTAGATTCCGGCTAGCCTTAGGCAGAGACGCCTGATTCAAAGATGCGGCCATGCTATGGCTAGCCGCACTCGGTTACTGCTCGGCATGTTTTGAAAATGAGCAACGATTAAAAATAAATATTTGTCCGATTATTTGTGTGGGTTTCTATGTTTGATCCATCTTCCCATCAATCAGTAGCCAAATTATCTTAGTTATGTAAGTTAAGATTTCTTAGCCTTTAGCTAAACGGCCATACTTTGAATCTGTTATTTTCTTCTTTTGGAGCATTGATACAAAATTTCAAAGGGATTGAATATGTGCACTCTCGCATAATGGAAATTAATTCATTTCAGGCCAAAGGTGCATCGACAGCACAACTTCAGCAGTCACACGGTCATGATTGAGGTAAACAAATACATAAATTGCAGTTATAAACATGTCATTCTGTGACCGATCGCCAGGATAACTGCACGAGAAACAGTCTTTCAGTCTCACTGACAGAATAAAGCGTACAGCTGGGTGAGTATTGGCTACGTTTCTGTTATTCAACGTTAACGAAACACATTTGTAATGTTCAATTTTATAGTCAATTTAAGATGTAGCTACATAGCTAAACACGTTTATTTTCTGGTTGTCTGTTGATGTTCACCAAATTCAGGAAAACATTAGCTAACGTTATCTCTTTCTCTTTCAGAAATGGTCTTGACCATTAATTACCTGGATCTGAGGTAACGTTAAATTAAAGGAAACCACAGCTAACGTTAACTCAGCTTGCTACGTTATTTTTCTAAGGTTAAGATATTAATTCAAAATAAATAATGGTAAAGTGGCTGCAAGGATAGCTAACTTTAGTGAAATATATTCTGAGACAACTATTCATTCTCGCTTCTCATTTCATTAGGTACTTGGTCGTTACAGTGTCAGTTGCTATCACATAGCTACATGCTAACAACAGCTCTCGGTAACGTTAATGTTATCTGGCTACATCGACCTGTCAAAGCTGGTTGATGTTAGCGAATGTTACTTTAAGTTAACTTACAGCGCAGCATCTTGCGAAAACATAAACGTGACGTTAACGCTATATGAAAAACAGTAAACATTTCCCTAACTTGTGTCCTTCTCTAACTTAACGTGAACATTCATTTTAATTTTCAAATTAACTGCTTGCCAGAAGTTGAACATCCTTTTGTAATGAACGTTCCTTTGGCTATGGGTCAGTAAACCTGAAATTACCGAACGTAATTTGGTTAGCTAAATAATTATATAATACTATCAATAATCGATAGTTTAAGAGTGGTGGGGCTAGATTTAGCTGTAAATTATGCTGGAACAGTATGGAATACATGGTTGGCCAAATGGCTGTAAGTCATCAAGGGTCTGAAGTATCAAACGAGCCTCACACCATCACTCTGCTGCCAGATATGCAGTAGATATGGATGGATCACTTGAAGGGTTTCTTCTCCTGTCTTATTTTTCCATAGAGTTCAATAGGAAAATTAGTCAGGAGAAACAACCCTTTAAGTGACCCATCTATATTTACTGCATATCTGGCAGCAGGGTGATGGTTTAAGACTTGTTTGATAGCCTACGTCAGACCCTTGATGCCTTAGAGCCATTTAGCCAACCATGTATTCCATACTGTTCCAGCATAATTTACAGCTAAATATAGTCCCACCCCCCAATTCTGAGAGATCCATTCAAATGCAGAGAGGTTATATTATCGCTTGTAAGACAACCTGAAAATAAGATATCAAGAGTCTTTTGATATTGTTGGGTCACAGAAATTACATAAAATTAGCTATAAATTACACTGGTACAGTATGGAACACATGACTGGCTAAATGGCTGTAAGTCATCCATGGTCAAAGGCATCAAACGAGCCACAAACCATCACTCTGCGGCCATATATAGATGTGGATGGATCGCTTTAAGGGTTTCTTCTCCTGACTTTTCCCCCCAGCAAAATGAGTCAGGAGAAATAACCCTTGCAGTGTAGGCTACAACAGAGTTAGCTGGCTAACTATAAAATATTTTCAATAAGGTGAAATTCACTTGGATGATATTTGGAGTTTTTTCCCCCCAAAACATTTATGAAACAGCTGGTGTTACGACCTGCAAATTGAAACCCCTCCCACCCCTGTGAACATGCTCGTAAATATATATGAACGCCCTGCGCTTTTCTGTTGCTTAAAATTAAAACACCTCCTCTCCTCCTGCCCCGGAAACAGATGTTCATGTTTCAATCTAATGTTGCTGATTAGCTACATCATAATTAATTGTTACATATAAATTAATGTCTCAATGCAAACCGCAATGTCAGGTACAAAACCTGGTATACATTCAACATTGTGATCTTTTGCAATTATTTTATGTCCACCTCAATCAATAGATCTACAATTCATGGTTCATAGCTATGCTCATACCACAACCCACAGTAGGCTATTATTGTTTTAATTTTAATTGGAGAAACTAAGCAACAGAAAAGCGCAGGGCGTTCATATATATTGAGCGTATTCACAGGGGTGGGAGGGGTTTAAATTCGCAGGGGAGTCGAAACACCGGTTCTTTCATAGATGTTTTGGGGGGTAAAAACTCAGGATATCATCAAAGTGTATTTCACCTAATTGAAAATATTTTATAGTTAGCCAGCTAACTCTGTTGTAGCCTAACCAACAGCTTTGCTGGGTTTTCTTCATTCAAAATTTGCGATCTCGCCACTAACTTGGTTATTCTCGATCCACTGCACCAGTTACGCTCGACAGGCTGCGCCAGTTATCCTCGATCAATTGCGCCAGTTACGCTCGACAGACTGCGCGCACCACTAACTCGACAGGCTACGCCAGTTATCCTCGATCCCTTGCGCGTGTTATCCTTGACACCCCTCTGCAATGTTCTCAACAGACTTGTAAATGAATTGGCGCCTCATAGACTGCTAGACAATATTACATTGGTATAAAAGTTTAAAACCCCATCACGGCGGGGATGGAAATTGAGTCGTACGGATTTTCACTTAATTTAAAAAAAAAACACCATTAGTATTGCAGGAAAATAACGTGAGATTGTGTATTGTACTGTTTTGGATTTTTGTATAGCCGGCCTGTCCACTGGCCCTGCAATGATGCTACTGATGGCTGCATGTCGTGATGTTTTTGAAGATATTACAAGAGAACTAAATGACGAGCAGTTTCAAATTTTCTAGCCTACACTGTAAAGCCCAAGAGTTTAATTGGCTTGAATCATTTGAGTATAGGGAAAGTATTCATTTGTTTGAACGTTTCAATTAAACTAACCTTTCCATTTTTATTATTTTAAATTGAGTAATATCCACTTCAATTGGGACTACCCAATTCTGTTAAGATTGCCATTAAGGTTTAGGTCAGTGTGATTCAAGGTAATTGGTTTTCTAAAATTATTTGAGTAAACTGGACTTGGTACATGGTAGCCTAGGCATACTTATATTTTATGTAAAAGCATAAAACACTGATTTGTCCGTAGTGGAGTTCAAATTGAAATGGTGACAATCATTTCCATTGATTTAATTACAACACATCCATTTCTCATAGACCTAGAGAAGAAGGACCGGTCAGTGATTGTTATCCGGCAACTACCAGACTTTTGACCGTTTTAAGTCTGCAAATGAAAATGAATGAAATAAAAAGTCTTTATTTTATTTATTTATTTAGCCAAATAAAAAATGATCCTTGTGTCTGTCATTTTTTAAATTAAACTAGACTGTTGATGAAATGGCTACAGACAGATGGCCTAAAAGTTATTTATCCCTCTGGCCATCCATCCTGATGAGTTTGTGTGCCGCAACCAGTCCAGCGAGTCGTGACTACTATACAGCTACGGATAGCTTACGCTAGCAATCTACACATTGCCAAAATGCCTTTTGTCAAGAAGCCTAGCAGCACTAATGAAAGTAGTGAAATATAACTGAAGTCTCTGAGTCTAGCACATAACTAGCCTACATTTGTGTTTGAATAATACTGGAAAGCAAATACTTTGCTATGTTTTATGCAATAGCCTATGTCATTCATTCAGTTTTCGATTGTTGTCAATTCAGATTTTATTGAGATGGGCTATTCATTTAAAATCCAAAACATGGAATATATGGCAACATGTGACAGTTGGGCCAGTTCTGGCTCAGGTTTTGTCCAAGCATGGCACATAAGCCACGGTGGCTCAGACTCGGGCCGTAATTCAAGACCGAGGCTGAGCCGACTCGGAAGCCAAACCTGGGCCGCACCCAAGCCATGGGATCATTTCTTCAAGACATGCAAGGAAAAGAGAAGGGACTTTGAGTCCAACAATATTGCGTTTGTCAATATACCTTTTCCTCTCTGGTAGACACAGGGTACCAAAATTGTCTTTTGACATGATTGAATGGTGGTGTTCTTCACACTGGCCTGAAATGAAATGTTCTAGATCAGTGGTTCTTAGCTCGCGACCGGCGTTTTCTCGTTTGTGACACTGTTTCATGCGAATTGTTTTCCCCCACGGTGGGCGTGGTTTTCAGAGTATGACGCGTGGCGCTCTGACTCTATTATGAGTGCATTAGAACATTATGCCACTGAGATAGCCTACAGGAGATGGGCTATTTGTCATATTGAAACATTGCATTGCAACACTTTTGTGGACATAGTTCGAAACGTAATAAATTGACTGCCTTATGGCCACTCATCATCATGTTTTTCATAACATATTATATGGAGCAATCTATGAAGTGTGTACTTGCCGTTTTCCAGGAATGTTTTCTTAACATATCTGGAAAGTTCCCATCTGTCATTATATGTGGTTCCTTTAACGTTACTAGAACATTGCATAGTTATGGGAACGTTCTCCTAACCTAATAACGTTCCGGGAAGGCTTTTTCAAGGTTAGGGGTACGTTCCTATACAGTTGCAAATATAACGTTTCCTTGCGGTTTTCCAGGATGTTCCTTTAACGTTAACAGAACATTGCATAGTTGTGGGATAACAATATTACCAATAATTCACATCAACATGAAATAAATATTTAAATGTCTTAGGTTCCTCACAATAATATATTCCAATGTGGTTTTACTTGTTTCTCACTTTCTGAGTTCTTAGATCTACCGTTAAAATACCGTGGAAAAGGCGGGTAGGTATGCATTCAAATATAATACGCCTTAATAAGGGTCATCATTGAAGGAAAGTTAACACATTATAAATACGTTTCATGTTTCATTTTACAGATCACTACATGTAAAAGCCATATCAACATAACATAGTCTAATGAGCACTAGTGAGAAATAAACATGAACATATTTATTTCAACCTGCATACCGAACAACAGGTAAAGATATCAGTTCTTCTGTATATTTACATATTCTGCTGTATAGTTTGCAGTGTGATGAGTCTCGCAATCTTTTAGAGAAATTTCAATCAAACTTCAGAATATGAATAGAAATGCAAGGGATGATTAAAGGCTTCAGCACAATATTTAGTGAAGTTATTTTTTCATATCAAACTATATACAGTATATACCTATTAAAACAAAATATGCATAAACAACCAAACAAGTGTCAAAATCTCAAAAAATATTCACTGCACATCCATAGTTTAAAGTTCAAATTGATAAATACATACACCTGTTGTTTTTTTAATAATGTTTTTATATACGTACAAAAAATTTGTTAAAACGTACAAGCGTTTTTACATAACAGCAATGTATTACAGCTCCACGTGCGATAGGTAGTCGCTGTGGAAATGTGGTGGGCATTGGCGAAATGGAATAAGAAACTACAACTTTTGAATTTCAGAGAAATATGAATACTGTAATTGGAACGTCGACAACTACCACTAGGGGGCCATCGTGTATAGGGTTAAATCATCTCTACATTTCTATTCATATTCCAAAGTTATTTTTTCAGGTCAAACTGTGTACAGTATACAATATTCAAACAAAATATGTATAAACAACCAAACAAAATTACTTCAACATAATTTTCAATCAAAATTATTATTTTGAAATGCCTGTGTGGGGCAAATTCTCAGGGCCACTGTGATGAGTTCCTCCACATCAGTTGCCTTCAGTTTTTCATGATTGCTTCTAGAAATAGAACATATGTTTTGTTCTTTCTTTTTCTTTACCATTTGAACACCACATTAACACAATACATGCATTTTTGTATTTGACTAATACTGTATGGCAAAACTTCAATACAAATTCTTCATGATGCATATATTTCACTAATTTAAATTGACAGTAACCTGAAGTGCGTTTGCATAGGAATTCTAATTAAACCATAGGCTTAGCTCCTCTAAAGAGAACGAAGGTAGTTCATGATTCTGTAGCCTACTACCTGTACAAGATAAATGAATTACATTTATAAGTAAAAAAATTGTTTGACAAGGGAACGCCAGTACGGTACAGGACAGACAGATCGAGCTGACCTCTTTGCCTTAAACACAAAGTTGTTGACACAACGGGGGACTTAGCTTGGCTGTATTAGAGTTATTTAGGAAGTCTCCTACTCTTTTCTCTCCTCTTATTTTCTGTTACATTCTGTCTCTCTAGTCCGAGACAGTTCTCTTCGCCATTCCTGTTTTACGTCTCTGTTTAGATTGCTTTCGTATATAGAGAGCGAGAGGTTCTTTCTGTTTATTGCTATTTCTATATGTGCTGCTTATCGCCCGCTCCGGGTTATTATTTTATTATTGCATTTCTTCGTTTATAGAGAGGATTTGCTCATCTCTCGTGTTTACGAGTTCGCTCGCCTTACTGCAAGTTGTTTTTCGTTCTCCCTGTATTTCCCAGTCTCCCCCTAAAAACATCCTCTCTACGTGAGAGAGGGAGTCTGGCTTTCTGTTTGGTTTTTCT
>JAKUDI010000062.1:0-26113 GCA_022702515.1 Ilyophis sp. 1 JC-2022
CAATGTAAATATCTCCAGGCTTTGTGATAGAGCAAAAAAGAATGTTGTGTCCCCCACATTAGATTTGGTGACAGGTAGATCAGAAAACACATATTGTGTAAACACAATCTACAGTGGCTTGAGAAACTATTCATACCCCATTGATTATTTCTCATTTTGTTGTGTTGCAAAGTCAAATGAAAACATATTTACATGAAATTTTTTTCTACTTCTGTAGAAGTAATTTTCTATAATGGGCAAATTAAATAAAGCATTTAGATATTTTCAGGATTATATTAAAAATTAAAAACTGAAATATCACATAAGTATTCACACCCTTTGCTTTAATGTATTTTTAAAGTATCATATAGAATATTTGGTCGCATATTCTTTGCGTGCTGTTACTTCCTGAAGTCTGTGACCCATAAACATCAAAAGACTCTCGATATCTTATTTTCATCCACATCTACTCCATATCTGGCAACAGAGGGCTTGTTTGATACCTTAGACTCTTGATGACTTACTGCCAATTAGCCAGTCATGTGTTCCATACTGTACCAGCGTAATTTACATCTGAATCTAGTCTCACCCTCCAATTCCCATAGAAATCCATTCAAATGCAGAGAGGTTATAGTATCGCTTGTAACAGTACCTGAAAATAAGATATCGAGAGTGTTTTGATGTTGATGGGTCACAGACTTCAGGAAGTAACAGCATGCAAAGGATATGTGACCAAATATTAAATATGATACTTTACAAATACATTAAAGCAAAGGGTATGAATACTTATGAAAATGTGATATTTCAGTTTTTTATTTTTAATATAATCCTGAAGATATCTAAATACTTTATTTAATTTGCACATTATAGAGAATTACGTCTACAGAAGTAGAAACAAATTCCAATGTAATTATGTTTTAATTTAACTTTGCAACACAACAAAATGTATAGTGTAAAGACAACCATTGAGTGAATTTTCTGTGTTAATATGAGGATTTTATATATTTTTTATAAGGTTACTTGGTCACGTGAGGATTTTATATTAGAAAGAAGGTATTTATATTAGAAAAAAATCTGTATTGGTGTAAAGGCTACGTTTTAGGGTGAAGGTTTTGTGTGTGAATGCTCATTTATAGGTCCTAGAGTATGATTTAAGGATGTTTGACTTTCAGATCCTGTAGGGATTCTAAATTTCAAGAAAGAAAAATCTGGAACCAAAGATCTTGGTGAGAAGAGCATCCTCCTGCATCTACAGTTCCCTTAATATGTCATTACAAACCATCACAATACAATCCTCCTGCATCTACAGTTCCCTTAATATGCCATTACAAACCATCACAATACAAATATTGTATTTTTCTTTTTAGCTAAAATAACTGAGGATGCCATTGTAAACGAACATTTACGATGTAAGTATCCAACAACATGATCAACTCAAAATATCTTATATCATTATTCATATTCGTAATTTTGTCATTTTAATTGTTTATTATTTTTTTCTCCAGTATCAACACAAGGTCAGTAGTGTGTGTGTGGCATTTTTGTTATTTGAAATATCTCTAGAATTGTATTGCGCATTGGAAAAGAACATCAGTATGTTTATTATTCTATTTTTTCTACAGTGATGAACTGGCTACATAAAGTAGTGGATGTGGGTAAGGGATCCTTGTCATTTTGTCTGTTTATCTGCCTCTCGCACCATAATACTTTTTCACTTTAACAAAGGTGTATTTTTCCACTCATCAAATTGTACTCTTAACAGGTAAAGGTATTGCCAATGGGGTCTGTAGGACTGGTGAGTACTACATTTTTCCATTATGTATTAACCCCTTCTGTTTAAGTTGAAAAAACTTGCAGTAGGGCATCAAAGTCATATCATCGTTGGCATGCATCTCTGGTGCAGAAAGCAAACATTTGTATTGGTTTATTTTCAAAGTAGAATGATAAAAAATCAGTTTGTCAAAATCAAACTACACTTGTATTTGTGTTTTTGGAAGATTGCATGCCCATCCATCAACCAAGATACAATCCCCAATAATTCTATGTAAATCTAGTAGGAAAGTAGAATGTCTTGATCATTGATTTATATGTCAAAGAAAGAACAAGATGAGAAAAAATCTGCATATTGCAAATGCTCCCTAATATCAAATTTTATTAAAGGTTATGTTTCGAGCCGCCACGCTCTTCATCGGAAATGAGAAATAACAAGGCAATCTTTAACTTAACTCCCTGAATTGTTGAGACAATTTGAGCACTCTTGGCAGATGTACCTACATGATGTGTTAGAGGGGAACACGATTTCAGTTGCCATTTACTTGGGACGTGTGGTGCCTTAATTGTGTAAATATGCATAGGCATGCCATGGAAGTAATAGGACAAAAGCTTTACTGTCGAACACAAAATATGCAGGCATTGACCATATGCACACTCATAAACACATGTTTTCGGGCTGTCACTGGAGCTAAAGCCAGATAGAGCTGCACTGGTACTGCTCCGCTCTCTCTCAGCAAACTGCAACTGTTGTGTCGGCATGTTATTCACAGTGTTATTTTGTACAAATGTATGGTGGTATTATTACTGGCATGTGTGGGTTATATGCCCACTGGCAGAGCATGGGGTTTCATTAACACACCAATGAATGAGTAACTGATCATACTGTCTCTCTTCCCTACAGTCAAACTCGTGTGATCATAGCTCACCTGTGATCAGCACAAGGTGAGGTGCAGATCAGCATCAGGGTGACGCTTCCTGTCTTCCTATTACTCTGTTTGGTGTATTCGTGTCTGTATTCATATCTTGGGAAGCATATCTATTGCTATTATGCGATCAAGGAAAAAAAACATTGAAACATACTGTTTTAAATGGTGTTATCTACTTACTTGTAATTTTTTCCACCACTCAGAGTATTAAAGCCTATAGATACAGCATTTCGCCCCCTCTAGTGTCTCATATGGAGATTGCATCTCATAACAACACAGCCGGAACTTGAAGCACATGACCCTCAACTGGTTGTTTAACTGCATTTTGTGTACATAACGTTATTTTATCTGAGTGTGATGAGCGGAGTGAGAAACAGAATCAGGCTCAATCATGTCGAATGTCAAATTTTTTGTGGTTGGGTTGGACAAGTAATTAATTCATAAACACATTTTGCAATATGTAGCAATGCATTATCTCCATAGATTTAGGTTACTCTATGCAGTGGTGTTTCAAGATTCATGTAGCCTAACCCCAGTGAGCAAAAGCCGGAATCTAGACATCTAAATTGGTCCTCATACGGATTTAAATGGCCCTTTCCTGATTTTTTCATATTATATTTGGAATGTAAATCCGGTAAGTAATTCTAGCGCCAGAAACAGCATTAATGCGCCGCTGCATCAGAAACCACTCATTGGGCCAAATTTCCACGGAAGCAAGCGTTTCTGGTAGTACAGTATATATCTATGGTAAACAAACCGACCTGCTGACATTTTGCCAGTCTTTTCTGGTAGCTTGCTAACAACATTGAAGAAAATAGTACTTTTATAAATAATTTTAATTACATGAAAAAAATACGTACGAGGACTGATTATTGTTTGTATTGACAGAATCGTGTCAATTCGTATTCGTATACGTGGGTCGTGTTCGTATACATGCTAGAAGTGTCATTTTGAGACCATTTTAGCTGCCCTATAGAAGTGAATGGAAAGCGACAAATACCCTATTCAGGATTATCACCCCAGGGGAGCACAGAGCAACTAACAAATATATTTCACCGCCATTTGTACTCATATCATGGCCAGGTGACTACACAACCCAAAGTTCTACCAAACTTCAGTTGTGCTTTAGAGTAAACTGATACCATGTAGCAACAGCAGAGGGTGTCTTAAGACTTGAGGTGTAGTTCAGAGCCAAAATTATGGGGAAAAACTGAATGAGAAATTACAGTACCAGTTATGCTCAGTACAGAACCAACACAAGAATTCACACGTACCGCTTAAAATGCTTCCTTATCTCTTTCCTTTTGACTCTCAATCCACTCACTAATCATGTGTCACCAAAGGGGTACTTTTAGGATTATTACAATTCCTTATACTTCTATAATACTGTCTCTTAGGACAGTATAAACAGTGGACCAACATTTTGTTTCAATTGCAACAGCACAATCACATTATCAATGTAAATGACCTTATTCAGCATCTTGACAACAACACCATAGTTATTGCTGTTCAGTGACACCCAAGCAATAATATAGTCCGTTATATTCATTTAAGCAGGGGGAACCCACTGAGACCGACATCATTTTTTCAGGGGTGCCCTGCCTTTTAACAATGAAATAAAAAAGAAGAACAGAACAAGTATATATCCAGACTAAAATATGACAGAGTAGTAATAGATAGACATATGCTCCATAAACTAGGGCCATTTTCCATTTTCAATGGGTGTGCACCTAACAAGAGGTCTATCAACATGAGCCTTTTTATATGGTAAAGGAGGATTCAATTATTTTAGGAGCTCAGACCTTAGCAGGCCTAGCTCCCCAAAGAGTAATAGAAATACTGTACCTGAAACACTTTAGTTGGTTGCCATGTAGCTTTATGATATAAATATCTGGCCATAAAGATGCTATATTTTTAATTCACATAGGAGTTACAAGAGTTACTATCCAGTTTCAACTTTTCCCAAGCAGTAGCTAACTCAGAGAGAGTAGCCAGATGCATATTCTAACAACAGAAATGGTAAAATACACAAATGCTTATATCTTCTTAATCACTGAATCTTAAAATGCTTTGAGATTAAAAAGTAATTTTGAAGCACACACTTTAATCTAAATGATTCCAAAAGGAATGACAATTACAACAATAAGATGAATGCTCTCCACATTAAGTTGGGGCTTAACCATTCTTCCAGAGCAATAACCTTGTGATTTCATCAGATGTTCTTATTATTCTTGTATTCTGTCAGTGAAATCACATCAAATTAGAGAAAATCACATTTCAACTGAAAAAGCCCATAGAGTTTAATCTCTATTAGTATTGTATGTCTGTAGCATTTAGATATTGTGCAATGTCTATACTTCTGCTTATACAAATTTCATTAGGTTTTTTGCTGTTTTAAGATAATAAACATTTCCAAGGTTACTATAGCTATAGCAAATCAAATTACATGCATAAACTGTCAACTCTTTGTGCTGGATTGGCCATTTAAATGCATGGAATGTGTGGACAGACTTCAGGTCATTTCTGCTCCCTACAACTGATCCAGAGGCCTCCTCTTGTGTTGGGCCAGATCAACTTCCACAAAGGCAAGGTTTCTTAAATATCTTGTTGTGGTAGGTGCTCATAAATCATTTCCTCATAATAGATTAGAATGTCTTGGCCATCATAGAATTACATTTATATACACAACATTTTGGGTAGTACTTTTTACGTTTCCTTTTATTTTTGCCAGTGAAATAATGGTTAAAAAATAAGTCTAAAGAAACCTCACAGAGGAAGAAGCTAAAAATCCTCAGAAAAAACATCTCAGAAAATAAGCTCTCACTGGGTGCATAAATTTTTATTGTAATTGACTTTTGTCATTATTATTTGTCATTAGATTCCAGTGAAAGCTTGCCTAATTTGTCCTGTAATTACCACTTTTCTCTCCTTAAGTCTTTGAAAAAATTGCAACCACATCAGCACCAGCCCAAAGTAATTTATTGTAATTTTTTAATATTCTTTCTTGAGAAATGTAAAAATTGTAATGATGAGGAAACGGACTAGCCCAGGGGTGGGCAACTCCAGGCCTCGCGGGCCGGTGTGTATGCATGTTTTTTTTGCACCAGTAGTTACCAATTATATTTAATAGCCAATTTTTTACATGATGATTTTTTTAATCTATATCCGCGCGATATAACAAGCAGTCGAATGAAATGTTCATGCGGTATGCGTGTATTGTAGCGTTTTTTTATTGTTTTTTATTACGATGATGTCGTGATTGTGTGTGTGTAAATTTTAATTGAGAGATTGTAACTGGTGGCAGTAAAAACAACATACACACACACACGGCCCGCGGAGCCTGCCCACCCCTGGACTAGCCTCACTTCTTGTTGTGCAAGTCCACACCGGGTGAGAGAGCTCTGCACATCTTCTTTGCATGTGCAAGCACATAGAGGTGGAAGCTCAGTCTTGCCATGTTTTCCTTCCACCCATGAACTCAACCAGCTGATTTCACTAACAATTAGTTCGACCCAAAGTTCTACCTCAAGGGCCGCGTTTCCCGATAACGACCAATTTTAGGATTAAGTGCCCTATATTTCAACGAGTGATTCTACGATGGCTCTTTAATTTGTAACACGCGTTTCCAAAAACAGTTCCAGAAACAGCGTGAACGTGCAGTCATGTTGTGCTACTTAACCAGAGGTGTAAAATTCAGGTTCAGAAAGTAAAAAGTCCTACCAGTATTTAGTTCCAATCACCTGGATTTGCTCATTTGCAAAATTCTTCAGTCAGGAGGTAGAACTAATTAGTAAAATCAGCTAGCTGAGTTCATGGGTGGAAGAAACACATAGCAGGACTTTTCCTTTCTGATCTCGGGATTTTAAATCTCTGTACTTCTGTCTGTGGTGCTGCTGATACGGGAGGAGGAGGGGCGATAGATTGGGAGACGGAAACGCCACTGATGCCCAAATACATGGCCGGTTAGGCACGTCAAAGTTTATTTTGAAATAAAATCATTTTGCCACTGATTTCACTTGTCTCAATCTTATTTATTTATAGGGCTATTTAAGGAATGGCTTTTATGGGTAATTTCCAAATTTATAAAAACAACTAAATTAAAAATAAATAAATGTAAATATTGTTGCATCTAACATCACTACAAAAACGAACAATCAGTGGTTATGGTAACCGTAAAATGAAATGAACACTAACACAACAAATCTAATAAAGTATGTGATTTATGGGCTTTTAAAACGCATTTAACCGTCTACGACTGGTCTGGAGTAATCGTTAATCTACGAACGTAGAGCGTTTTAAATTAAAATGCTTTTGGGAAACGCACCCAAAGTTCAAGAAGCTTCGTACAAAGGGTTTTACGACCGTCTTAGCCTTACAATGCTTTTTGGAAACGCACCCCTGGCTGAAGAATTGTACTAATTAACAGATCCTGGTGATTGGAACAAAATACCGGGGATGACTTTCTGAACCTGGATTTTCCACCTCTGCAAGCACAATTACACCACAAACCACTGGGGGGAAATAGATGTGGGAGGATAGATGTGAAATGATTGAGATTTAAGAAGCTATAGTAAAACCAGGAAGTAAGTCAAAGCCCCCAATTACAATAACATTATCTTCCAAGTCAGCTATGTGCTGTACATCATGAGACTGTACACAAATAATTCTTGTGATAATTATGTATGGTTTTATTTTAGTGATGCAGCCCATATTAGCCTGTAGGTGTGCTCACTCATCAATGTGCATTTTCCCAGTCTCGGGCATATGAACACCACTACAAAGAGAAGAAGAAAACATTTATGAAGGAGAGCTCTGTGAAACTTAATAATAATGTGATAACATAATTAATAAACTGC
Organism: Ilyophis sp. 1 JC-2022; assembly: GCA_022702515.1. Taxonomy (NCBI): domain Eukaryota; kingdom Metazoa; phylum Chordata; class Actinopteri; order Anguilliformes; family Synaphobranchidae; genus Ilyophis; species Ilyophis sp. 1 JC-2022. The sequence continues at coordinate 7,535 of JAKUDI010000062.1, forward strand.
AATGTTTATACAGTAACAGCCCGTGATATTATTATACAATACCACCCTGCCATTTGATTACACATCAACAACCTGTGATCTGATTAGACATTAATAAATTGTGAGCTGGTGAAACATTCACAACATATGATCTGATTGTACAAACCCCAATTCCAAAAAAGTTGGGACAGTTTAAATGCAGTAAAATGCATATAAAAGCAGAAAGCAGTGATTTCTAAATTCTCTTTTACATATATTTAATTGAAAACAGTACAAAGAAAAGATATTTAATATTTTATCTTATCAACTTTATTCATTTTTGTCAATATACGCTAATTCTGAATTTTATGCCTGCAACACGTTCCAAAAACATTGGGACAGGGGCAAAAAAAGACTGGGAAGTTCAAAAAACACCTGTTTGGAACATTCCACTGGTAAACATGTGATCCTACAATGACTGGGTATAAAAGGATATTAAAAAAACTCTTGTCTCTTGATATCTTATTTGCAGGTACTCTTACAAGCGATACTATCACCTCTCTGCATTTTAATGGATCTCTATGGGAATTGGGTGTGGGACTAGGTTAAGCTGTAAATTACACAGAAATAGTATGGAACCCATGTTTGGCTAAATGTCTGTAAGTCATCAAACCATCACTCTGCTGCCAGATATGCTGTAGATATGGAAGGATCACTTTAAGGGTTGTTTCTCCTGACTCATTTTTCTATTGAACTCTATGGAAACATAAGTCAGGAGAAACAACCCTTCATGTGTTTTAAGGTTCTGTTCTAATTCTGACCTTGCATAACCTATCCTGGTTTGTTCATCCAGGAAAATGCTGACAGAAAGATTCTGCCCTCTCCACAGGGGTGTTCTCACCAGAATGAATGCAGGAGGGGGATCCCTCTATCTTTTGTTAACATTTGTTGGTTTGTTTAGTTTTTGTGGTGATGTTGCATTTATTTGACGCCAGGGCCAGCATGTGATCAGTGCTGGGCTGGTGTATGCTGGAGCTTTCGCATTGTGAACAAACGCAAGCAGCGACTAGTACAAGACTCCCATGGAGTGATAATGTATAGGTATTAAATTACTTAAGATTAAAAATGACTCTTCAGCAATCCAGTTAATCGCCCCTATAGATTTACTTCTGAAACTGATACAGAGGTGATCCACAAAGCAGAATCAGAAACTTGGGGGACACCATTAGCAGCTTTTGTTTCATTTCAACTTGAGATTTTGTGGATTTGGCCCTACTGCAAGGTCCTGCGAGAGTGGTCTATAAAAATCCATTGGCGTCTATGACCTTTCGACAGGTTTGAGGGGCATGAGCCAGAGTACCTTGTCATTCGCTATGAGAATCAGGCTGTCATTTCCCATTTCAGTCCATTTGTGTAGCTTTACCAGAAGGCCAAGAGCATTCATTCATGCATGGTCCTGTTTCAACTCGAGAGTGGGATGCTGCACGGCCACACCCACAGTCTCCATTAGACTCCGCCCACACATTCCAGGCAGTAGTTGTTAAAAGCTTTAAATGGTCTGTCATGAACTGTAGACAAGGGCGGTATGTATGAGGGGGAGGGGTATTTTTACACAAGTCAATGCCCTGATGTAGCTATATATAGGAGTGCAGGCTAATGATCAGGAGAAGAACCTCATCTTTCCACCAAAATCCTGCTGACGTTAGAGAGAATCCTCACTCTTGTTACCATGACAGCCACTCTACTGAGAATATTTGGAGCCCTGGTCTGCATCCTGGTCACCAATGGCGACGTCATGCCTCAGAAGGATTTCAACCTGCAAGAGGTGAGGAGAAATAAAAATGGGGTGAGATAGAGAGAATGGAGAGAAAGATGGTATGTGTGGCAAGAAAGAAATAATTGTTTTTGTCTCCTCAAAAATTTGTATAATTTGTAATAATTAGTGTATGAGAAATGTGACTTCAAATTTCCGTAAGCAATATACAGCGAGTCAGTAAACACTTGACTTTTCAGACATTGCGGAAAATCTGAAAGATTTCCCCATGTGTCTTCAGGTCCACACTTGCTTGTTATCTAGCTTACATTGAGATAACACTGACTGGCTGCACACTTGGAAATCACATAAAGAAATGGACATGCCACACAATTGAGGAAAAAAGCGAAAAAAGTATGAATATTTATTGCAGTGATTGAAGCCAATGCAAATCCTGTGTTCTGCCCCAGATTTCAGGAAAGTGGTATTTGATTGGCTATGCCACCAACACCGGGTGGTTTGTCACCAGGAAGGCAGATATGAAGATGGGGACCGCCGTCCTGTTGCCTACTGCAGAGGGTGACCTTGACATGACCTACTCAAGCCTGAAGTGAGTATGGGCCAACCTATTAATCTATCATTGTGGCATCATGGACGATGCAGACTCTGCAGTTTATTAATGTCCATCTGAGATATATTCAGATATCAGTCACTGGCTGTTGTAAATCTGGAAACAGCAACTGAAATCACGTCGGGGTCACCAAATTGTAAAACTCCGCGCAGCTAGACCAATGAGGGAATAGTTCGGAGCGGAGATTTAAGCGTGATGTATTGGAAAAGTTATTAAAGTTCATAAAGAAATATTAATGTTCTTGCAACCGGGTGAGACTGCACTTTAGATTCACGGGATCAGCTAATAAGGGACCACGAATCAAAGGTAATCGTACCACGTTACCTTCCGCTTTAAGTCTGGTCTACCCTGACCCCAGTGTATCCAAAAGACAGCCTGTGTGCATTACATTAAATCATCAGCCACCAACACTGATTCTGTACTTGTTTATCTGACTCCATTTAATATTATAGAATTTAGTATGTACAATTTCCACTTGATTTGTTAAAGGACTCTTATACTTTAAAGACGGTTCTCTGAACTGGATCTGTCTGTTAACACCGCGCTTTACATTGGGCCCTTACACATTATTAGTGATGTACACGACTCACAGCTGACTAGATATCTGCGGTTATCTCAGAGGTTGCGGAAGAAGCCACTTCGTGCGGTATACTCTATGGTTAAGACTCAGGGACCGACGAAAGGAATATTGGCGACCACCGTTCTCAACATGTATAACTGCCAGGCGGAGGTGATCTACTTTAAGACATAGTTCTACGGGTGCAATACTCTGTGATACATTAAGCTTAAATAGTCAACCTCCCTAGACCAGCTGAGGGGATAACCATGACTGAGGAAATTAATCAACCCATTACCGGTGAACAGAGATAGTACGTCAATTTTCAGAGAAACCACACAAATCAAGTTTCACTAATTTATTACCAGGTAGGTTATTTACTTAAATCATCAATACACAGTTACTGATTAAACAGTCCAAATTCAAATACAGTACAGAAGAAAAATACTTTGTCATACCTGGCAATCGCTACACACAATGACCTGAGGTTAGATGTGTGGGAAAGTCTGAATTAGAGCTTCCCCGATGGATTTGTTTCCTTTGCTTAAATGCTCAAACTCTGTGTTTGATCTGGCTGCAGACGGTCGTAAAACCATAAACTGGTCAGCACTTTTCGTCCCCCCTTCTAGGGGGTTTCATGGAATGGTTTTCTGTAAGGACAATTTCACAACGGCAGCTTACACCTGTGTTATGAAATATACATTCCATCCATGTTGCACATTTAGGACATGTAGACCATTGCACCACTCACACCGAGACCATCACAATGATATCAAACATGAGTAGGTCTATGTTTGTGTTGCCATGATAATCCCCATCTCCACATAGTTTTTCAGATGTAATTGATATTAATGCCACAAAAGTCCCAGAATTCCTGTTGAGAATATTACATTTACACCCTAGCTGTCCCTGTTAATTCAGGTATGTTAACTGGATGTTTTTGCTAATGTAACACTCAAAAACTCAACAATACATGATTATCTCTCTGGAAAAGAGTATATAATGTATGTTCCAGTGCCCAGACTAGTTCCAGTGTATACTGTACAATGTAGCAAAAGTATCAATCACATCTGTATGTTTTTAGGCTTTTTGAGGACAAAAGCAATCTATAGCCATGTTGTGTTGTGTGTGAAAATATGTTTAGGACAGAGATTTGGCCTGCCCTGATAATGTCAGATGATGGCACTGTTATACGGTTCATATGCTTGTCTTTACGAGTCCAAACGTTTCTTCCAGCATTATGACATCCTAGGACATTCTTTGACGTCATAAAGTTCATGCCAGATGGTCCCAGCAGACTTTACAGCACCGAAGTTCTGGTTTATAACATCCTAGTCGTTACAAGCTTCCACCCCCGGTGTTGTGTGTCCAGGTGCCCTGGGATCTCAATTCCAGTCTTACACTGTCAACTCATCTCATTAGCAGAACGCTTGTAGGTTTCACCATACCAGTCTGGACAGTATTGCACATTTGAAAAAAACATGCTGTGGACTTGTCTTTACACCAGCTCTGATGGCACCTGCTGGAAGATGACTCACCTGGCCAAAAAAACTGACATCCCTGGGAAATTCACCATTCGCAGCCAACGTAAGTCCAGAATACCTTGCTCTATTCATGCCCCTCTTAACTGCCCCATACGTCAGCATCTCAAGGTTAGGAGTATAAGGTTCCACAGAACAGCGGCTACAAATTTTATCACGTAACATTGCACATTGGGTGGCTTAATAGTTTCTTTGTTCCAGGCTGGAATAAGGACAATGACATGCGCGTGGTGGATGTGAAATACAATGAATACGCCCTGATCCACATCAAGACCAAGGCGGGGGTATCCACTGTACTGAACACGCTGTATGGTAAGAACGGTTCTCTCCCACTAAAACCACATACCTGGGCTTCACCCATGAAAAACATGCGTGTCATGCCAGAGAGAGTACTCTGGTGATTCTAATCTGATCCAGCGCCGCCATGTTTTCAGCTAGGGCAAAAGACCTCAGCCCGGATGTGCTGCACAAGTTCAAGCAGTTCTCCCTGGAGACAGGGATCCTGCCAGAGAACATTGCTATCCTTCCAAAAAATGGTATGGTCCCACAAACCACTGTCCCTTTCTCCTCCAATAGGTAAGCTCTCCCTGTGCGTACAGTAACAACACTCACCTGGCTCTATTTAACTTCCCCTTTTGCAGATGAATGCCCCGCTGCTTGAAAGAGTGGTTGCCCCATCCACTCCCAAGTGCTTTACTTTCTTCACTTTGAACCTTTGCGGGTTCAGCTGAGTAATGACTGAAGACTGCAGTGCATTCACACCTGTCCTCATAGCTGCCCCCGGCTAGACACCTGGCCAGACAACTCTCTCCACAAGGGAAGCACCTCTTATTTCTTTTACTCATTTCCCCCCCAATTATATCACCAATAAAGGCAATAGTAATTGATACTTTAGTCTGAGTCATCAGCCCCATGGTTACAATGCTGTGGCCGAGTCAAACATACATTCTTCCAGGAAAAATAATCTGCTTTTTATTAACTTTTCTTTACAAATATGTCAGGTTACACCTATTACAATACACATTTCTTGGTTTTTGTTGTCAAATGTATACATCAACAGATTTATTTTTAAGATCTGTGTACAAAACCATAATTTAAACATTATATAATCCTAGATACACTGAACTATACAATAGAACATTCAACAATAGTAAAATAAATACAATAAAATAAAAAAAAACTCAAGGATCACATGGGAGAAGCATTTTCAAAACCAAGAGGTACAGGTCTGAGTAAGTGCCTGATTGGCACCTGCCCTGACCAATAACACCAACATGTGAACCCTGACCAATGACATTTTTATTTTATTTTTTAATTTTTTTTTAAAAAGAAGGGGCAATAAACAGTTCAGCAGGGTTCAGATCTCTGCTGCAAATATCTATGATAACACAGATATGCAAACTCAGAGTGGCTTCTCCACAGTATTGCAGTCTATTATACTATAACTGCATAACATTTGCAAATCAATGCTCACAGTCCAATTGAGCACAGAGCAGATCTAAAGAGGTCTGAAGGTGGGTGTCGTTGCAGAGTCTGAACAAGTGCATGTTGGGAATGATGAGGGAAACAAACAAGTGTTGGAGTGGATTGAGAGGAGCAGTATTGGGAGCACACACACACACACATACGCAACACAGACATGCTGTACAACAGATTAAAAACTTATCCCAGAGGTTCACACTCTATGCTCACCTGACGAAGAACCAACACCAACAACCATCTTTGTCTGCCGAGTCTACATCATGTCTGAAATGTACATAATACATTTTTTCTATTTAAAAACAATTCTCCAAGTAATAATATCAACAGAAGAGGTTTCCATTAACTAAAATTAGCACCAGGTCACAGAGAGATTTGCCAGATAAGCAGGCCCAGAGGGGAAGGAGCAGCCCCTACAGTCAATGGAGGCCCAGTGCCTCCTGCCTCTAAAGATTCAAAATAATTACCCCTTATCTCATACACACAAACACCACAGGGCTGTGTCACACAGACACCAAAACTCTCACAGAACCATGTGCCCAGAATACAAAGGAATTAAACACCAGAAATGAATTAGTTCATTTTCTAAGTGCGTTAAAATTAATTTGCAGTCTTATTAACAAAAATATGAAGCCCTGTGTAGTAGACACTGCCGTACTTCAGTTGAATAAAGTACATTACCATGGTGGCTTTCATACCTAATTCATTTGGGAGGGTACAGTAAGTCCACAATTAATAGGCCAATGCACATTATATAGTTTGCTGTATATGTACATGTATAAAAGGCTCACAACAAAGCCTGCAACAAACCAAAAAGCCACACACAGTACTCACTCATACATTATGGTTGAGGATTACGCTGAAACCTTCATGTCATTTAGCTCACACTCAAAGTTCATGTTGGGAAAGTGATCTGTCCACTTCCAGAGTGACTAACTGGGAGTGAGGTAGCCTGCAACACAAGGAATTGACTGGCCCACATATTAACCAAGAAGCATTACCATCAAACTACTGAGTGATCTGGGCATACTGTGGTATTTCACACACACACAAAAAAAAAAAAACAAAGGTGAAAAAGCGGACAAAAACGCATGACATCAAACAGCTTCTGTAAAAATGGGCTGACCAAAATGTTCAGGATCAATGGAAAAGGTCATAAAAGTTGATTCACTATTCACTGGAAAAAAGAGATAATTTCTGTACAACTGCAGAAAAGCACAGGTAAAGGTAAACTCTTTTAAAACTCCCCCAGAAGGGAATCTCCCTGCCTCAGTGATACATTTGTAACGGCTCTGTAGTCATTGTCATAAATGGGGCAATTTGGTTTCCCCCAAAAAAACTTCCACAATGTAAATGTTGTTTCCTTAGCGAGTGACTTTTTAAACTGAAGAAAATCAAGGTTTTGCAGTGGCTCTGCAGGCAGGGTATGAAATTAACTTTTTCACCCATAATGGCTTATGGATTCTAAAGATCACCTGCCATTTCCAACATTTTACCAGCCACTTAACCTTTTTACAATATAACACAACCTGGTTGGTTACCGGCCAAAGTGGTAAAACTTTTACCAGCCACAATCAAAATTTGACCAGCATTTGGCTGGTGCTAACTGCACACCCTGTCTGCAGGTAAAAGTAGTCATCACAAAGGGAGCCTGGGCCTACATAACACAAGCCTGGGCCATGTCAGCAGCCCACTATGACCAGGAGCTCTACGATGGCAAGACACAAAATATATTGTCCTGCCAGGGTAAGGTGCGCCTAAAATCAGCTCAGGTTACTATTGCATTTGAACACACCCCCAGATAATCGGCAAACACCCACTGGCTACTAGCGATCATAAAGGGTGGCTGCGCTTCCCCCAATCGGCATCGGTTCTCATACGCTATAGTGCGAGTTGTAGTGTGGTAAACGGCTCGTGGTCATGTACAAACCCAAATTCCAAAGGACAGTATGTAAAATGCACATAAAAGCAGAAAGCTTTCTTTTTTTTACATATATTTAAATTCATACATATAAAATACATATATATAAATTCATTTTTTTTACATATATTTAATTGAAAATAGTACAAAGAAAAGATATTCAATGTTCTACCTTATCAACTTTATTGATTTTTGTAAATATACACCAATTCCGAATTCAATGCCTGCAACATGAAGGGTTGTTTCTCCTGACTTATTTTTCCATAAAGCTCAATAGGAAAATGAGTCAGGAGAAACAACCCTTAAAGTGATCCATCCATATCTACTGCATATCTGACAGCAGAGTGATGGTTTGAGGCTAGTTTGATACCTCAAACCCTTGATGACTTACAGCCATTTAGCCAACCATGGGTTCCATACTATTCCCGTGTCATTTACAGCTTAATCTAGTCCCACCTCACAATTTCCATAGAGATCCATTCAAATGCAGAGAGGTTATAGTATCGCTTGTAAGAATACCTGCAAATAAGATATCAAGAGGCTTTTGATATCCATTTATACTCAGTCATGATGGCATCATCTGTGTACCTGTGGAATGTTCCAAAAAGGTATTTTTTTAACTTCCCAGTCTTTTTTTTTTGCGCGTCTTTTGCGCGTCAACTTTTTTGGAACGTGTTGCAGACATCATATTCGGAATTAAGAGTATATTTATCAATAAAGTTGATAAGGTAAAACATTAAATATCTTTTATTTGTACAGTTTTCAATTAAATATATGTAAAAAAGAAGTTACAAATCACTGCTTTCTGCTTTTATGTGCATTTTACATCCTGTCCCAACTTTTTGGAATTGGGGTTTTGTATATAGGAGGATCATGTGCGATTAGGCTGCAGTGCTACCTGTATGGACATGGATGGCATAGAGACAATTCGAGAGCATAGTTCAATTGCTGATTCCAAATGGGAGAAAACTGTTCAAAAATTAAGCTAATCTAGTTTGATAATTTGTGAGTAAATTCTGTTTTTAAGACGTAGATCTGAAAGCCACTCCTGTGTCCATATGGAAGTATTCAATGTTAATTTGTTTCTTATTGCAAAAGACAAAAGTCAAGTGGGGCCTTTTAACCCCCTAAGTGTCCTCATGGTTACAATTTTGTGATGCACAATTTGTGGGAATCAAAAACAAAAATAGGAACCAGTTCACTAAGAATGGAATTTTTTGATTAACTTCTTGAAAACACATTGCTCAATACATTTGACATACCAATTTGCAGCCTGCAAATGAAAGAAACAACCAAATATACTCTGCACCCTAAACAAAAAGCCACACAGACACCAGAATGGAATCCAGACACTGGTACATCCTGCAATATACACTCCCACCAGGAGGCCAAATAGCTAAAGTGCAAGACCATAGAGGGTGAATCCTCTTGACTCCATAAGCCTTATTCATTTGTACAATTTTATTCCTTGCAAAAATGTATACTGCAAATAACACATAACAATCAGGAAGACGGAATTTATAATGACGATTCAATGTTAAGAGAACACCCATGTGTGTGAGCTGGTGTTCAGCGGACACATTCCCACTGTAGCCATGCACCTGGTTTCCTAACGCGCACGCAGAAAGTCCATAGGTGAGGCCTCATGCGGAGGCCGCACTCCTGCCGCGGGTGTGTTAACGCTAGTGTGATGGATGTGTGGTGAGTGTGTGGGCAGAGCTCCAGTGTGATCACTCAGTCTGTACCAGGTCCTTGTGGTGCCGCATGATGTGCTGGTTCTTCTCTGAGGGCCGGCGGAAGCCCTTGGTGCAGTACTGGCAGCGGTGAGGATAGTCCTTAGTGTGGATTGAGATGACATGGCGCTTGAAGCCTGAAGCATCACCTGTGCTGTAGTCACAGTACTGGCACTGGTACACCCGCCTTTCGCGGTGGGCTTTGGCCCCGTTCTTAGACACAATCTTCTTAGTCCCTATTACAGGCGCTGCTCCGAAGGGCTTCTTGACGCTCTTGTCCGTGAAAGCCTGCGGCTCCTTCGTGTGAACCGACAAGATGTGGCGGCTGAGCACAAAGGGGTCGGCGATCTTGAAGCTGCAGTGGCGGCACTGGTGGAGCTTCTTGGGGTTGTGTGGGGCCGGGTGCGAGGTGCGGTGCGAGGCGGAGTGCTTCTTCAGCTCGGACGGCCGGTGAAAGCCCTTGCTGCAGACGGAGCACTTGTGCGGGTAGTCCTTGGTGTGCACAGAGATGATGTGCCGCTTCAGGTCACTGGAGTTGGAGCTCTTGTGCTCACAGTGGATGCACTGGTGGGTCTTGGCCTCGTCGTGCGTTAGGGCGTGCTGCTGCAGCTCTTCTGCCTCGGGGAAGGTCTGGAAGCAGCGCTCGCACTTGAAGGGCATCTCTTTGCTGTGCTTGGTCTTCACGTGGGTCTTAAGGTTGGAGGAGTCTGCAGACTTGTAGTCACAGTAGAGGCAGCAGTAGGGTTTCTCACCTGTGTGCGTGCGCATGTGCTTCTTCAGCTCAGAGGGATGCCGGAAGCCCTTGCCGCACTCCACGCAGATGTGTGGAAAGTTCTTGCTGTGTACGGCCAGCAGGTGGCGGTTGAGCAGCCCTTGCTCGGCCGTCTCATAGTCGCAGAACTTGCACTTGTGCATCTTGTTGGCAGGGGGGGTGACCTCGCTCTTTGAGCTGCACTGTTGCAGCTGGTGGGAGTAGAGCGCTGCCTGCTGTTGGAACTCCTTGCCACAGTCCTCACACTCAAGTGGGGCCTTGCTGCTCTGTGTGTGCACCTCCATGTGGTTGTGTAGGCTGGCCTTCTTGTTGGTGGTGAAGTCGCAGTCGGTGCACTGGTACTTCTTCCTGTTCAGCACCTCCTGGTGGTGGTTTCTGGTATGGCGCTTCAGGAAGCCCCTCGACTTGAACTTCTTGCCGCAGAGAATGCAAGGGTAGACAGTCAGGGGCTGGCCATACGGCCCAATGATGATTGCTGAGGAAAAAATTGGAAAGAGGAGGAAGTCAGAGAGTGAGAGATGGAGAGTGGAAAGGGCAGAGGGAAGGAAAGGGAGGGAGAAAAGTGTGGACAAGATGGGAAAAAGAGCAAGAGTTAAACTTAGTTCCAGTTCTTGGTGCGCGTCTCGTACACAGAGTTCAGATCGGTACTCATCAGTCGCGCACCTGTCTGGATTTGGCAGGGCTCAGTCCGTCTTTTGCTGCGTTGCTTGTTGGTCTTGTTAACGCTGCCAGACTCTGCGCCAGTTTCATCGATGTGCAGCAGAGCACTGGCCGCTCCGTTCCGATTCTCACAACCCTCACTCTCGTCCACTCCTGCTGAACAAAGACACTTCTCACTGATCAACACTGATGGCAAGCATGTGAGTGTGTGAGTGTGTATGCAAACTTGCAGTACTAACCATAGGCAGCAGCCCAGGCCATAGGCATAAAGTCCTTGTTGAGAGCAGTGTTGTCATACGAACGGTCTTGTGCCACTGCATCCTCCCCCCCAACCACAACCTCCATGTACACCTCATCTGCAATCTTTGCCACACCTGTTTAGACACACACCGTTAAACACACACACACGCATACACACGTGTGCACACACATGACCTCCCTCAATAACCAGGGTTTTCCCAGGGTTTGAAAAAGAAGACATGGCTGTAAGTTGCTGATGATATAATGCTTGTTTATGCTTTAGTATGACATTATACTAAATCATGATAGCAACATTACTCCATAAATATTTATTATTAGAGCTCTGTATTATTATTACAGAAAAAAAACTAATGGCAATTCGTTGCACATCTTCTTGAACAGAGAGATTTCATTAGAGATGTATTAATAAAAGTTAATAGCTTAAAAACTGGCATGCATACATTCCCGTTTCTCTCACTCAATTTTCTCTTAGAGTGAATAACTCACCGAGGTCATCCTGGTGAGGACGTGCTTCACTCACAGACATGTACACCCTCTTCTCCCTGAGGGATCGAGCTGAGCTGTCCGTCAGGCCAACACCCTGCTCACACTCCATCACACTCTCACTGATGTCCACAGTTCCACCTGCATATTTCAAAAAAGTTCCACCTGTCAATAGCTCTGTGGATCAACCTGTATGTCTTGCCAGACTGACTACAGAGGTGCCAAGTTGTGCCAAGCACCTTTACTGAACAAAATGCATGTGGAAAGAAATCTTAAGGCTTGCACAGTCATGAGAATGGGTGTCCCTCTCTAAAGGGATCCCTCAGGCTCTCCCATCTCATTGGTCCAAAATACCTACTTCCTAGGGCTCATCTATCTCACTGACCCTAAAAAGCTCCTTACCCAAGTCCTCCTCCCCTGAGTCGGCCTTAAAGATGTACACCTTGATAACCTCCTGACCGTCCTCCTCCTTCCCCTGGTCATCGACGCCTCCTTCTGCAGTCATTTCTGCCTCATCACTCTGCACCATCTTATCCGGCTCATCAACTGGGAAAAATAAGGGGGGGGGGGGGGGGGGGTTATCTTGCCAATCCTGTGAGGGGAAATCTGTGCACTCCTGAAAAGAACTCCAGTAACATGTACTGAAAGGAGCCCACAGCTGGAAAAACAAGGTCCAGCACCCATACCACCCTTCAACCCTCTCATGTAGGGGTGCAGAAATCAGAATTTATAGAAATGTGTAACTTTTGTCATTTATACAGTAGTTGTGTTTTATACAAATCTTTACAAAATGAGACAATATAAATCTATAGCTATTTTGAACATGAATTTCAAGATAATTGACCTTAACATTTAAGCAAAATTATGAATCATAAATTGATTTCCAGTCAAAAACCTTTGTATGCTCACTGCAATTTAATTTAATTTTTTTTATTTTCTCCAGATTGCCCACATATGCCAAACATTCACATAACAATACAATATGAACATGAGTGATCTGTCAATTGTCAACATTTATTTTAGTCATCTTGAGCATCAGATTCCAAAGTTTCATCAGAGTAACTTTAAATTCTACTGGAATCATCTTCAATTAGCTCAAACAGTTTCAGATTTGCACGGATTGCCACTAGTTCTGGGCTTGGTTAGTACTTGGATAGAGACCTCTTGTGAAAACTAAGTTGCTGCTAGAAGAGGTGTTGGTGGGCCAACCCCGAGCGGGCACAGTGCTGTCCTTCGGATGAGACGTTAAATCAAGGTCCTTATTCACTGTTGTCATTAAAGATGTCATTCCTCTTTTTGAAAGACTAGGGGAGTTAACCCTGATACTGATCAAATTTCCAGGAAACTGGCTCTCCAGATCTGGCCTCTGCGAGTTGCTGAGAGCTCTTCCGCAGTTTCAAAACACTTTTCACAAGACCGTGGAAAGTCGATGGGTGATGTCACAGTCACTTTGTCCCTATTTTTTCTACAGTCTATGATTTCTACCCACTTTGGTATCACTGCAGAAGAGAACTAATTTGACCAGTGTGGTTAAACAAAGGCTAAATTAAAAAATATATATATTTTTTTAAATAAAATAAAAATTGTATTCCTTTATAAAAATGTATCAGATGGTAGAGATTTTGTTTAATGAGTATTCTTTTTTTTTTAAAGATACGTTGCACTAATCCAGACCCATTTCCACCCTCCCTTTACAAGGATAACATTTTAGTCATCTTCTCTAGTGTTATGAGATTAGTGAACACACTGGGGGGAGCCATCAAAAATGTGTGTTTTCAATTGAAGAAGACAATCCACAAGAGCACTGAAGAATCTGAAGGATCTTGTAGATTCTGTCTGGAGGAATGCTCAGATCTCTCAATGACCCAGTAGGGTTATCCTTGCAAAGAGTGTGCACAAGGATGTGGCGGCAATAATTTCTCTTTTGAAAAACAAAAATATTCTACGAGCAATTGTGTTAAGATTGAAAGAACATATTCAGAACTTTATTGGAGTGAGCAGATGTTCTTACAAATGTTGATGCACTCAATTTGCTGCATAACAAAGAGAGTCTGCCTGTCATTCTGTGTGGTACTGCCTCATCTGTATCAAGAATGGGCTGCTGAATCTGGTGCAATGCATTCTTGACAATGTGGCAAAATGTGACACTAGCATGTAACAAGCATCACTTACACTGCCCAACAGGTGGATTTGATTGTAGCACTACACAAAACTGTTCAATTTATGAGAAGAATTGAATGAATAATGCATTCCACAACAAAATTCTAAATTAATTATTAATTTCATGTTTAGGAAAAATGGTTGATAATTAAACCATGAAATAAATAATTAAATCAGGATAAAATAATATGGCAATCTTTATCTTTTAATAATTAATTTAGAATTGAACTACACATTGTGACAATCAAACTTGCCATACTGTGGAAAAGGGAAACTGACCAATAAATAGACAATGCATAAAAAAAGCATGCCATAGAAATGCACAATATACCTGCAGACACTCACAATGTAAAGGTACCATCATCCAGCCCTCAGCTGAACTGCTAAACACAGTGAGTGACACTGTGACAAAGGGAAGAGGGGAGGAGAGAGAGAATAAGGGAACTCACGGGAGATCATCAGGTAGTCCTCGCAGGTTTCTTGGTCTTGCTCATGATCAAGCTCGCCTTGGGCAGGGCAGTCTGCCACCAGCACCTCCTCAGGGACCACGTCTACCTGCAGCCCCTCCTCTGCTCCTTCCAGTGACATGACACAGGTCTCTATGGCAACCTCCTCCTCATCAGTGCACTGCACGTATTCGGCAACCACATCCTCGATGGCGTCCTGGATCACCAGCTCCTCTGGGTTGAAGCCATGCACTGCTACTTCCTCCCCATCCACCTCTGACACAAAGACCGTCTCCTGTAACTCCACCAGAATCTCTTCCCCCCGGGACTCGCCCTCATCTACGCCACATGAGAAAGAAAGAGACATACACACCAGTCACTCGTCCGTTCACCTAAATTCAACCACAAACCAATGGTTTTTATACACACATCTAAAAACATTCTGCCGATCATATTTGGCACAGATTCTGACCTGTGGTGATGGAAAGTATTTCATGCGCATCCACAAACTATTACCACTATTGCCTAGGTAACATGATGCCCAAATATTGTTGTTCAATTGTTGTTCAAATTGTAAACATGACACAATAATGTAACACAACTATTAGGCCTACATTGTAAAATAAAAATAAAAAATCTGTATGTACAAACCCCAATTCCAAAAAAGTTGGGAAAACATGTACAATGCACATAAAAGCAGAAAGCAGTGATTTGTAAATTCTCTTTTACATATATTTAATTGAAAACAGTACAAAGAAAAGATATTTAATGGTTTACCTGATCAACTTTATTGATTTTTGTAAATATACGCTAATTCTGAATTTGATGCCTGCAACATGTTTCAAAAAAGTTGGGACAGGTGCAAAAAAAGAAGAAAATAAATAAATAAAAAAGGTAAGTTCCAAGAACACCTGTTTGGAACATTCCACAACGATACTTCAACCTTTCTGCATTTGAATGGATCTCTATGGGAATTGGGGGGTGAGACTAGATTAAGCTGTAAATTACACAGGAACAGTATGAAACCCATGGTTGGCTAAATGACAAAGTCATCAAGGGTCTGCGGTATCAAACGAGCCTGAAACCATCAATCTGCTGCCAAATATGCAGCAGATATGGATGGATCAATTCAAGGGTTGTTTCTCCTGACTTTTCCATAGAAAAAACGAGTCAGGAGAAATAACCCCCTTTTTTTGCCCCTGTCCCAACTTTTTTGGAACGTGTTGCAGGCATCAAATTCAGAATTAGCATATATTTACAAAAATCAATCAAGGTTAAATATATTTTCTTTGTACTGATTTCAATTAAATATGTGTAAAAGATAATTAACAAATCACTGCTTTCTGCTTTTATGTGCTTTTTACATACTGTCCCAACTTTTTTGGAATTGGAGTTTGTACATACACAGGAATTATATGACGGGAAAAATATGCTTCAGTGCTACAAGTCAATGAACACTCACTAATTTAGCAGTATGCTTGATGGCATTACCTCTATCACAAAGCTGTTATAACACCTTAGATTAATGTGAACTAAGTTCCAGGGAGGGACGAGTAGCAAACCTCCATTGTAAGATGCGTCTTTTCTCTGCTTACTGTATGTCAACTAAGCACTACTTATGCTTGGTTCTGCTGAGAGAAAGCATCACCTACCTACTATCACGTGAATGTACAACTATAATTTTGGTTTTCCTTAAGAAATCACTGCATTTATTAATTCATACACCTGGATAGATATGGAGGGAAAGCACCTTGTTCTAGATTTCCTCGATTCTAAACCAAAAACATCTCCTTCAATTCGAAAAAGCTATGTAGTTACTTGACAAATGGTGCCAGTAATAATGTTTTACATTTTTAAGGAAATGACTAGTGTCTTCAGAGTTTGAAAAGGCAGATAGACAGCACATGGCAAATGGGTGGCACAACAATTTTAATTGATCATTTTTATACATTCTTTAGTTTCAGGCCATTTTACCCGTTAAAGATTTCAACACAACATTTATTCAGAAACTGACAATTTATTTCACTGACCTGTCACAGACATAGTGCAGCTCTCAGTATGGACGTCCAAACTGCAGAACGATCTCATTGTGTAGAAACTGACTGGCTGCCTCATGCTCCACTCCTTCTCTATCCCTCTGCCTTATCTGACTGTTCTGCTCTTTACATTTTTTTTTCTGGAAACTGCTTGCTCACAACTGTAATGAAGGGAAATTACACAACTCAACAGCTGATATTTAATATATATATTAGCAATGCAATGGTTCACGTACAAAAAACAACCATTTATTTGGTTTGCCACCCACGGTTTGATTTTATTTATATTTGACGCCATACAAATAAGAAGTACAAAAATCTGTTAACCCTTCGCGTAGATGCCAAATTTGGTAAATTTTCACCTATTTAGATGGTGTTCTATTTAAGGCTTTATAACTCCAGGTGTGAGCTTCACAGAAACTTGGTAAATGGCTTAAATTAAACAAGACAGTTGCACCACTTACAATACTAATTTAGCTTATTTTCATCATTTATGTCAAAATAAAATGGCACAAATGGTAAAACAGGTCAAACTATACATTTACCTGGATCGTAAACTCAGTGTCCACAAGTGTGCAAAATCTGAGGGTGATATGCAGAACTCCTAGAAGATCTATGATGCAAAATATAGGAAGTGTACCCTCTTGTCCATTAGTGTCTCCAAATGTATCCAAAATGGTGAAATTGTGCACTGCTGTGAAATAGTCATATATTTAACTACAAATAAACTGTTTAAACTCATAAAACTCACTCACATTTTCAAGTGGGAATTACTATCTTTTTATCAGAATAGGGAGATAGATATCTATGGGTCCACAAACCTATCTAAAAATATTTTTCTCACTTCAAACTCACTCCAAGAAAATTTTACATTCATCTAGCACATATGCACAGTAAATTTGAATGAGTCTGTTCCATGCCCTAAGTGACAAGTAACAAGTATTGCCCAGGGACATACTAATACGGCATAGTGTATATTATGTACGATAATATTCCACCATCAGGAAAATGCTGGCAAATGTTCAAGCTTAAGGGCAAATCAAACAAAGCATGACTGAGCCACCTATGAACGGTTACACTACAGTATGTGAAATGCTCTCAAAATGCAAAAATAATAATATCGAACATATGGCACAACACTGTGGCGGAGTGGAAAAACTAACGTACACATCTGAAATATCACAAGCAGTAATACTTACATATCGAGGAGAAAAATGTCCCTGGAGTCCCACCTCGAAAGAATTATTATTATTATTATTATTATTATATATTCTTTTTATTTTATTTTCGACAAAAAATGATGCGCACATGTTATGCTTTTCACACATCAGAATGTGACCATGTAAAAACCTTGGGCAGAATTTCTCACTGTTAACATTACTCTTTAACCAAAACATGGTTTAGCCAGCTAGACACAATATTTTACAACTGGCTGGCTACCTGCCTGCCTTTTAATTCAGCTCTGTACACAGTACACAGCTTAAGAGGCTGCCTAACTGCCCCACAATATGTGGAAGCGCCATTAGCTTTGTGGTTAAAGCAACCAACTACCACACTGGAGAGCAGAGTTCCAGATCCCGCCAATGTACTACAGTTAAATTAATTTTCACCAAAAACAATGTGCACATCAAAGGAGGCCCGTCTATAGAAGACAGGGAGGACCGTCCTCCTCAAGAATTTGAAGGGGGAAAAACACTATAAAAATTTAAAAGAAATTCTATAAAAATAACAAAATCACTGTCATATCCATTTCTAAAAGCACCTCTTTTGCTAATGGTAAAGAAAGTGTCAACAGCGCCCACTAGTGCAATGAGAAAATGGCAGGAGGCCACAGGTCTCTTGTTCTCCCTAGCCGCTCCATAAACCCAATTGAAATGTAACCTCGTACAGCAGCTCCTGCTCTCCTATCTTTTACATTGCAAAAATGACATATGGAGAGCACAAGCTCCCTAACGCCGTCAGACTAATTAGACTTAGGAATAAAAGTTTGACATACTGTACATCCAATTAAAGTATCAGAGGGGTTGATCAAGTGTCACGATGCGTGCAAGGCCGTCATGACTCAAGCACAGTTGTACAGTGTAAGGACTAAAAAGATTTCATAAAAGATACAGAGAGTGAGAGAGAAACAATTGGCCTACTCCTCGTTCAGTTAAACAAGTCCAGTGCATCCTTCAGAGAAGCTTGTT
>JAKUDI010000620.1:0-13072 GCA_022702515.1 Ilyophis sp. 1 JC-2022
TTCTATATCTGCTGTGTACCATGCTTGAGTGATTGTGTTGGCTTAAACAACAAAAAGCCTGCCAGCCTGCAAATAACAGGATTCCTAAATGCTTACGAAGGTAATCCCATATACAAAAGGTCTGTAAAAATCTTATAAAAAACACATATGCCATATACAAAACTTATAAAATAAATACGTGGTACAGAGCTAGCATGTCCATTTAATGTTAAAATTAAATAGTTCCCTAATACATGGTACTCCTTATAAAAAAAACATTGAGAGATTGTATAAGAATTGTATAGAAATATATAATATAATAGGCTACTAATCAACATGCTTTTTATAAAACTTTGCAAGTATGATCATATACAGTATGATTTTTACAGACCATTTGCATATGGGAAACCTGAAACCCGGTTTTATGAATGAAGTTCAACCATGGAGATAAATAAGAACTGGAGACAGCTTCGGCTTACCGGTTCCATGGATTCCGATGGGAGCTGCTCATTGGGGCATGAAGCCAATTCAGTGTTCACCACATCACGTCTCTGGCAATACACAGACAGCGCACAGAATCATGGGAATTGCAGTTCAGAACTTACAGAAGTTAACAGGGAGACGCGGTTGTTTCTATTACAGATCTGCTCGGTTTTCTAATTTTTTATATATATATCTCAAAAGAACCGGAAACGACACGGTCTGATGGCGAGCTGACAAGCTAAATCAATTAATAATCATATTGCAGCCTATGCACTGATCTGAACAGACCTAGCTAATGTCAGGTAGTATAATGCAAGTGATAGCCTACAAGACTCCGCATAGCCTATAAATAGCAACCCACACAGATAAAGCAGAGACGAATAAGCTTGAGAATTATACATCATATTGCATTAAAATGCAATTACGAAATAAAGGTATTCTATGAATGTACTATAACTATAAGCATAAACAAGTACAATATCGGCAGCTTACCCATTGGCTTTATTTTACCGTGAAATAAAAATGGTGGATCTCCGTTTTGTCTCGTAATTCATTGGAGAAAATCGCAAAGGCATCTCTGGAATCTCTGATTCGTAAAATAAGTATGAATTTTACGGTTCTGGAATTTCGTAGAATAGATTTCGTAGAATAGATTCACAGAATAAACAAATGGGCTGTGAGACCAGGTTGGTCACAACCTACCCAGATATCCCTTACCCAGTAAGTGTTGCAGGCATCAAATTCGGAATTAGCGTATATTTACAAAAATCTATAAAATTGATAAAACATTAAATATCTTTTCTTTGTACTGTTTTCAATTAAATATATGTAAAAGAAAGAGAATTTCCAAATCACTGCTTTCTGCTTTTACATGCATTTTACAGACTGTCCCAACCTTTTTGGAATTGAGGTTTGTACATAGTCCCCCCATTTTAGGGGACCAAAAGTAATTGGACAAATTAACATAAACTTAAAGTCATCATATTTACTATTTGGTTGCCTATCCGTTACATGCCATGACTTGACTTCCTGGTGTCTGCGACCCAACATCAACATCAGGTACTCTTATAACCTCTCTGCATTTGAATTGATCTCTATGGGAATTGGGAGGTTCTAGATCAAGCTGTACATTAAGCTGAAACAGTATGGAACACATTATTGGCTAAATGGATATGCAGTAAATGTAGATTAAGGGTGGAAATTAAGGGTTTCTTCTCCTGACTTATTTTCCCAGAGTTCAATAGGAAAATTTGTTAGAAGAACAACCCATAAAGTGATCCATCCATATCCACTGCTTATCTGGCAGAGTTGAGGCTCGTTTGATACCCCAGACCCTTGATAACTTACAGCCATTTAGCCAACCGTGTGTTCATTTTCAAATCCAATTTCCTGGAGGAGCCAAAACAACAAAAAAGTGTCACTATCCAAATACTTTTGGACTGCACTGTACACAAATCTGTACTTCTCAATAACTTAATCATCAAGTTATTTTAGAAGCTCCTTCATGTGATCTCTGCTTGATTTTTACTACTGGAACGAAGGACCTTACTTTGATAGCATAGTGTACATTATGCAGATAAAAAAACATATTTATTAGAAGAGTATAATGATTTATTTGGACATAACAGAACGCAGGGTTTGGATGTAGTTACAGGGACAACATGCCCTGTATAGACAAGGCCAAGTGTACAGTAAACAAAGTTGTTGATTTTTTTTAAAAATTTTTAGAAGATAGAGGGATGGGAAATCTTGGATACTCTGTTTTGACACAATACATCAAATGGCTATATTAATGCAATGGGGTACTCCTAAATATTAAGGGCAACGATTTGTTTCTACAAAACGTACAGGTGGGACTTTCCAGATCCCTGTGCATCAGGAGATTCTAGCACCTCCCTGAGGCTTTTCAGAGCCACTAGAACTTCCATATGCAGAAACATATTCTTTCTGTGCTTGCTACATAGCTCAAAGGATAGCATACGTTATGCCAAGCAATGTAAGTTATGGCATCTGGTCACAGAACTGTAGGCCTGTAACGTTACTTCTATAATAGCTCGCCACAGTTCAAAGGTATTTCGTTATCCCACTTCAGCTGTATATTTTCAGTGGGTCAGCTATTATTAAATTTAGTGAAGGTTTTCGAAGCCAAACTCGCTTATCAATTGGAGCGGGTTAGCAAGCTAACGTTAACGTTATTTTACTGATTTGTAAGTTAGCGAAGCCCCATATCTGCAAACTAACTACTGAGCGACATATTCACTTTCTAATTTGTTATTCAATTGTAGTGTTGCTTATTAAATGTTGTACATGGTTTTGTTACTTGACAACCAATCATCTTGCTTATTTCCACGTTGGAGCAAGCAATTTGTTTCAATATTCATATTTCTTAACGTTAAAACACTAGGTGGGACATAGGCTAAATCGTGCATTAACAATTTAACTAACTACGTTATTTAGCTGGATCAACTATTTGTATCAACTAAGTGTCGTGAAACATTAGTTTCAATATTTATATTTAGATTATATTCTTGG
Organism: Ilyophis sp. 1 JC-2022; assembly: GCA_022702515.1. NCBI lineage: Eukaryota > Metazoa > Chordata > Actinopteri > Anguilliformes > Synaphobranchidae > Ilyophis > Ilyophis sp. 1 JC-2022. The sequence continues at coordinate 2,995 of JAKUDI010000620.1, forward strand.
ATATCACACAACTGAACTACATGAATTGCTAGAGGCATGTCAAGCAATGACTTCAGCTACAGCTGTCACCCTAACCCTAACCCTAACTATCGCTTAAAGAGTAAGCACCAGATAATAGACAACTTTTATATTTAGAAACTAGACCGGTATATAGACAACAATATAAATACATTTTTTTATGTAACTACATGGACATTATATATAATTAGCCAAGTTTGAAAAAAGCGTGGAAAAATCCGCTGTGCTACAGTTTGTAGTCCTAATACTCGGAAGTGAGTTAGCATTTTTGAGCTATGGGTTCCCTCGCCGATTTCCAATGGGGTTTTACCATGGTGTTTTTCTGTGGTTAATATGAGCCCAAGAGAGTTTTCACATTTTGTTCTCCGACATAAATTGCACATATTAATATCTTTACCATGAAATCTTAGGCTTTTATATGGTTTTAAAAAGTATGTTGCTAACAAGTTTCTATATTCAACACATTACCTCAGCAGGTCCTTGGCTGCTCTCATGTAGCTAGCAGCTAGTCGTGTCAGCGCTCCTTTCAAACTTTTCCATATCAACTTATTTTATATGAAAATTCAAGAATATGAATGAATTATTTACTATTATTTAAAACTACGGTCTTCGTAGCTTGCTAGCCAGCAAGTTATTATGGCAAGCCGTTTTGACATGTAACGTTATTCAACTTCCATAGCTACCTTATTAGTCCCAATTAGCTGCCTATTTTTTTAGCTAGCTGGCCATATATGACTTAGCTAACTACCACAATTGCTAGCTAGCTGCCATTTGAAGCTATGTTTTATTTTGTAAGCAAAATAAAATGCTCTAGTTAAACTAGCTGCACTTAGGAGCTAGTATTGCAGCAGCTGGCTAGTAGCTAGACAATCGCTATAGCTAGCTAACTCATATGGCCAGCCAGCTAGGACATTGGGCAGCTAGTTCAGATGAATTTAATAACTGTTAAATTAAAACGGCTTGTCATAAGCTATTGTTAGCTTGCTAGCCAAATGTTAAAATTTCTTGCCATGAGCTATTGTTAGCTTGCTAGCTAGCTAACCCAGCATTGCCAACATGGCAGTGTTGCCAAATCAGACTCGGGAGACAAAGTTAATCAACTTCCCCATCAAAAAACACGCCCAAAGAAATGGGAGAGTAGGGCGATTGTGGACGGGAGGGGGTGAAATAACTAAATTAATATCTAAACTGATAAGCTAGCTAATGTCTTTGAAGAATAGTAGCGCCCAGATTTTTTTTTAAAACAACAACAAAAAAACAGCAACCTGCGAGACGAGCCTAAAAATATGTAAGCCTTTAGAAGCAGTCTTGGCAGCTCTGGATTTTGCTTTGCTCCAGGAGGTAGCAAATAGGCTACAAAGCGCTGCGGCCTAGTTGAACACGGGAGGACGGCAGGCTCAAAAAACTGTTCAGTGGTGGTGAGTGACGTTTACGTGACGTTTACGGAATGCGCCCGATTGCTGTAGTAATGTAGTTCACTTAAGCATAACTTTATATAAAATTTGTATTAGTTGCGTGTGTGGTTCAAAAATCACAAAAAGTGTGTTTTTGTGGGGATTATCTTGATTAACAAAACGTGAAAATATTTTAGGCTTATATTAACGACAGACCTGATATTAGGCACAAATCCGAAAAACCCCATGGTAAGACCCCATTGGAAATCTGGCAAGGGAACCCATGCCTGGAAGAAACCTCAGAATTAGCCTACAAAAATACATCATGACTACAGCACTCTAAAGAATCATAGATGTATGACGTCATACGTGGAGGAAGTGCAAATATTTCCCTACTGTACATACAATACTGTGTACAATATTAGTCTGTAAATGTAAATTGTAAATGTCTATAGTTTTAAATTAGCTATCTTTGCAATGCCCTGGAACCCTTTCTACTTTTATATTTGAAATTTAATGTATACCGGTGGTACAGGTGTCCCGGTATACACTTATGTAGAGCTTGGCTCGGACTGGCGGGGGGGGAGGTATACAAGAAATATGACAGTTCTGAGGAGGAAGAGGAATTTGAGTATTTTGAGCAGGGAATTAATTAGCATATTACACTGTGAAGATTCTGATCATCCAGTCTCGTTGTACTGCGTCTATGCGCCTGATTTGCTGGTTCATCTGGGCAAAGTGTGATTTCCTATGATCCGTTCCTGGTCTTCCGTTTGTCTGCAAGGCCACCCCTTGTTTTCCCTCTCTCCCTCCACTTGTGTTCTCCACTTCCCCGCACCTGCATTATGTTTCCCTCTCGTTTCCTCGTTAGTTGTCGCCTCACCTGTTCCTCGTTCTGTCCTCGTTAAGTTTGTGTACCTTATCTTGTGTGTTCTCGTCCTGTGTTCTGTTCCTGCTAGGGGTGGGAATCGTACACATTTTAGCTTATCGATTCCAGCATGTATTCCCGACAGATACGTATAGCAAAACAATGTCAAGTCATTTGCGCTGACATTTTCCATTCCGTCAGCGCAGCGGCAGCACCATGGCGGACTCGAGAAAAAAACGCTCGATAGCCTGGCTACATTTTACACAGAAAGATTACCAGGCTATTTGTAACATTTGTAAATGTTAAATTTCAAGCAAAGGTGGAAACACCAATAATATGCTGAAACATTTATCCACACAACATGGGTTGAAATTCCAACTGTGCCGTGTTTTTGACCGTCTACGGGCACCGTCACCCAATACCAGTGCATCCGCTGGTGGTACCTCAGGTAGGCTAACGTTAGCTAGCAACAAACATACAATGTAGCCTAGGCTGAGAGACTAGCTAAGCAAATGTTAGACAGGATGCTGTCTCCTTATATTATAGTAAAAGCTAGTAAAAAAAACTTTAATAATTGTGAACTCACTTACCGGTACTGTTGTTCGTAGCTGCGGAACGAGGCGTCCTGATAACATAATTCGCACAACTCTTAAAGCCGACATGCACCTGATGTTGACAGCTAGCTAGCAACACAGTTAGCTTGCGTTGTCACGGAACGGGAAGGGGAGGTGGGGAGACATCCAGTCTAGACTAAAGAGAAGACCGTTTTCAATTAAAATATGGTTTACCTAGTATTTAATAAAAGATCACTTTTTGAGCTGCAGATAAATATTTTCCATGATGATATGACTAAGAAATATGAATGAAAAACGAATGCTTTATGAGGCAGACCGGTTCAGGTATTTTCTTTGAAAGATACTATAATTTATTTAAATGTGTAGTTAGTGTAGTGTCTGTTTGCAGGAAAACACTAGTTTTTTAAAAATGGATTTAGCCATTCTATTGTAAATGTTCTGAAGGCATTAAAAATAATAAGTTATCACCAAATTTTGTTTAACACTTTTTTTACCAACTTCATTCCTAGTCATTACAGACAAATTAATGTTTTTTTAACACCCAAATACCTGAAATAAATGTATATATTACTATGCAATCATGAATTGTTTTTCAGTATAAAAGTACAAACGAGGAAAATAAAACAAATTGAGTCTCCTGTAATAGTTGGTCTTTTAATGGGAACTCATCATATCTAACTAATTTAAGGAATCGATAATAGAATCGGATCGATAAGCAGAATCGATAATGGCATCGATATCAATAAAATCGAACGGTTCCCATCCCTAGTTCCTGCCCTGGCTTCCGGTTCCTGCCCTGGTCCCTTCTTCCTACCCAGGCTCCCCAGTTCTCCCCGACCCCCAGGCTGTGTGCCTGTCCCTGACCACGGGCCTCCGCGCCATCCGCGGGAACCCCGCATCTGTTTCTGAACCCCAAGCTGAGTGCCTATCCCTGACCGTGGGCCCCCGCAAGCGCCATCCTGACCCTACAAGTTCCTGACCCTGTCTCGTCAGTTCCTGTCTTTGTCTCGCCTTTGTCTCGCCTTTGCCTGTCTTCCCAGTAAATGGCCTCCCTGGTGGAGTTTTCACTTGTGCCGTCTCTGAGTTTTACATTTGGGTCCAGTACCCCCCCCAACACAAAGTTTTTATTGTAAAGTCACCAACCTGTTTCGGTAGTATGCCTTCATCAGGGTGAAATGTAGTTTTTTAATCGCTAATAAGCATCCTTTTTTGGGGGGTGCGTTCTTACAACTTGTTCGTAGTTTAACCACATAATAACTAACGTTATTCTATTTTCTCCTGGTAAAGAGGTCACGGCATTAATGTTGTTTTTTTAAACTTACATTTTTCAATTTTTTCTATTGAAAAAAAAAACGTAGGTTTCACAACATGTTTTGTATGTTTTTATTAAGGGGAAGTACGTTATACAAAAATGTACTGATTCAATTTTACGCAGAATCCCCTGGAGCATAACAGTCCTCTTCTGCTCCCGGCCACGGTCCTCTGTCCTACTCTGCTCCCGGCCACGGTCCTCTGTCCTCCTCTGCTCCCGGCCACGGTCCTCTGTCCTCCTCTGCTCCCGGCCACGGTCCTCTGTCCTCCTCTGCTCCCGGCCACGGTCCTCTGTCCTCCTCTGCTCCCAGCCACGGTCCTCTGTCCTCCTCTGCTCCCAGCCACGGTCCTCTGTCCTCCTCTGCTGCCAGCTATGGTGCCCCATCTGGCTCTGTGGGCCAGAGTTGTCCCTGTAGTTGTCCCCTCGCTCAAAAATTAAAGAGACGGGATTGAGGAAGAGAAAGGCTGTATCTTCAGCGGTACCCAGCTCTTCGATGCTCTTGGTGCAGAAAGCAGCACAGGAAAAAAAAGGCTACAGACGAATCGGCAATCACTGCACATGGATAAGTACGCTATACTGTAGGCTTACCCACTAATTAGCAATCAGTGCTCACAGATAAGTAAACCACCCACGAATTAACAGTCCGTGGGCACGGTTTAGTAAACTGTACCGACGAATTACACTAGCTAGCATCAACCATAGCAGTTAGTATGACAAATGTTTACACTCCATCGCCATAATTACGGTGCACGAAACACTGATGTTGTTTGGGAATAAAGAACAAAATGAATGAGAGATTTCTAATGTAGCAGAATGATTGTTTGGGCATATTTTATGAATGAATCCTAGGCTATTGGTTTTAATAATTTAAAACTAATGATAGTTTCCTTTTACTAGATTTCATACCAAGGGCGTAACTTTGGTTTAAACTTTGGGGGGGTTATGCATTTATGTTATGCATAGACCCCGAGAACAGCAACCCTCTAAGGGGGTCCCGGGGCATGCCCCCCCCCCCCCCCCGAAATAGCTGTAACAGCTGTAAAATTATTATTTCTGGTGAATTTTAAGGGGAAAATACTGAAAAGTACTGATCAAAAAATCACAACATGAGGATAGATTAATCAACAAAGGTGTGTACACACCTTGGACACGCCTATTTGTAAAAAACAAGAAATAAATGCTTTTAGACCATAGTTTCTATCTAAAAATGAGCAGGTCAAAGACCATATACATTTCATTACGTAGTGTAATAAACCATACATGTAAACATTGGGCTTTGAAAATAAGGGCGAATAGTGTTTGCAGACTCAATCTGGTGTACTTTGAGAGCAAAATGTGGTCAAATTTTGTGGTATAAGTTGTATACATATGAATGGTGATGATGCAGTCAATCTGACAAATGCTTTAACCTTTACCAGCATATCTTCAACATCTTTGTTATTATTATGAAATACGATTGTGGCGAGGGAGGATGCATCATATAACTTAGTGAGGTGCTGACTAAAGGTAAAATAATATTAGAAAGAAAAAAAGAAAGTCGCACACATTTGTGAAAGGCAAACCGGAGGAAAGCACAGATCGAACAAGAAAGTTATTTACTTTTGTCATGGCAAAAGAAAAACTGTTCGCGTCGCTCGAAGCATCCACGTTTGTTTATTTGCGTGAGGTATGTTTCGGTCCTAAGTTAAAATAAGAGTACCTAGAAGCCTGCCCCCATGGCCTGGCCATGTGAATCAAATGAGCAGGAACTGCCCATTCATGACGTTTAAACAATTTTAGCTGTATCTGGCTTTAAAAATGGCGGTGGGATGTCAACAGTGTATCATTCAAAACATTAACAAAAAAACACGTTGCGAACGACTTATGGGGTAGGAAATACATTCAACATGTTTATTAGACCACAAGGACACATACAATGTTTTTTGGGGAGAAATTTGAATGAACAATTGTAAACAACAAAGAAAGAGTTGTTTACAATGAAACTACATAGTATACCTTTAATTGGAAACATTTTTTGGCACACCATCCCCACCATTATCCTTGCATTACGACAGGGGTGCCCAAACTCGGTTCTGGAGATCAACTCACCAGGTGACTTACTGCTTGCCCTGCAATCTGAGCAAAGAGGATTGGGTTGACTCCTTTGTGAAGATGCATAGTGAAGGTGTCACTGGTGCCACCTTTTTGCCCAACTGAGACATTTGTTGCTCCTGCAGCCAAACTATTTGTGGAAATCACGAACTCTGTGTTTTAACTTTATTGGTAGGTTATTCGTGACAACTCTGCTGAATAGAGAGTTTCTAAGTGACACAATTTTCCCATTTAACAATTTTCCCATTTAACAAGCACCCCCCCCCCCCCAGTCTATACCTACCCATGCGTGACAATAGCGTCTTTGTGTGAGTTCATAAATATATTTATTCATCATATAAAATTATAATTCCGTCATAGCAACTAGATAAACCCAACAATTGCCTGATCGTATGCCAGAAAAGCAGTGAAAAGCCCTGCTCACTCAAATGCAAAATAAACATGTGAAAGTATTCTCTCGTTCTACCATGTATTCTACTAGCAATATATGCTACTAAATATGAAATGAATATGCAATCCTACCACTAGTTTTACACATCGAGATGTTCCTTTAAAAATTCAGTGGTCATTTATTGTCTGGTACAATTGGTTAGATTCAATTGGGTTGACAGCTGTTTATTACCATACCTGTCAACCCTCCCGTATTTTAACCCCATCTCCCACTGTCCTCCCATTTGGTATTTTTTCCCTCTCAACCAAAGACAATTTTAGAAAATATAGCTATTTATAAAGTTATCATTATCAAAAAGTGCATGAGCATAGATGTACCATTCCATTCCCTAACGTTTGTCTGGACGGTGGCTGTCCTGTGTGACTGGCAGCTTGGTAGCAAGCGGGGCGGAACAGACTGACACAGAGGCACAACCAAGGAGATGAGTCTTCCTGCCAACCTCAACCACCAAGCCTCTCCTCATCCACCAGGCCCCTTGGGGCCTGAGCGTTGAGGTGGAAGTTGCGTCGTGCCCTGGCGTCACTTCCCACCACGTGCCAACTTTATCAACAAACTAATTAAAGCAGGGTCAAAGGTTGGCTTTGGTCAAGACAGTTTAGAGGTTATATTTGAACAGCCCATTCTAAGGAAGTTTGAGAGAAATTATATGATTATAGTCATTCCCTATATGGAACTTTTAGCAAGCAGCGCAGTTTACTGGGAAATAGATTTATTGTACCAAAGTGTACCAACAGCCATTAGATGCTTTAATCAGTACACACGCAGTACACTAAGTAAAGATATTGACCATCATTGAGTAGGTTTGCAGACCTATTCATTGGCATTACTGTATATTAGTGTGTATAATAATATTATTATTATTATTTATTAAATTTTTTGTTTTGTTTATTTTTTTTGTTGTCCATTCTATGTACATTGCTAGTGACAATCAACACCTTTGGCAATCATTCACATTTGGGGATGAATACAGTACATTCTATTCTATTCGATCACATTGTATTATTCAGTTTCCATTCCACCTGAAATGAGAGCGGAGTTCCCGTTCCACTTTAAAAGTCTTTTGCGAATCGTTGGCAATGTCAACTCATCGCTCTAATTTAATTTAACTTTTGACAAGGCTGAAGTAACGTTAGAACTAACCTAATATCACAGAGTTTAAATGAGAGTGGAGTTGTTGCACCTTAAATGCAATAAGCAACACCAAATCATTCTGAGTTTCGGTTCCTCCAGGTCAATGTTATGCAACTTGGGGCCTGAGTGTTGAGGTGGGGCTTGGTGTTTGAGGTCTGCAGGAAGACTATTGCAACCAAGTGTAAAATTGATAGGGGGTGGGGGATCCAGGGTGGCCTGTAACAAACGCAGGAAAAAAAAAGATTTTTCAGCGTCTAGCTTGTGCACATATTGCTTTCCCTTTTGTAGTGCAAATTTTAACAAACATTGGCTAACTATCCTGCGTCTGAATTTTGGGGTTTTCTTGAAGTTTTCATTTATAATTTCAGAGAAATGTGAATACTATAATTTGGACGACTCACCACTAGGGGGCCACTGTAGATAGTTAATCGTTGAAAGGAGTGACGTGCATTAGCTGGTCAGCTGATTGCTTCCCGTTATATTACTTAGCCTATATGAGGAAGGTGTTCCAGTTCTTTTAAAATAAGTAAATTTTCCTTCCAGCTTATATGTTGTTTATATCAAAACAGGTTTTTTTCAACGTATTTAATGTAGACAAACATATTTGAATGTTAAAACATATTTAATGTCGCAAACCCCTTTGCGCAGATGCCTAGTGACCATGCCACCAGTGCGAAGATTTTTCTGAACGGAGACATTCGTTGCTCCTGCAGCCAAACTATGAATTGAAACCACAGACTCCGTGTTTTATCTTTATTGGTACACGATTCGTGACAACTTTGCCGAATACATTTCTAAATATCACTATTTTCCTGTAACAAATCCATTTAACAAGAAATCCCCCAGCCAGTCTCGCCTGCAACTATACCTACCCATGCATGACATCGTGGACAATAGCGTCTATGTGTGAGTTGATACATTTATTTATTTATCATTTAAAATGAGTATTTTGTTATAGCAACAAGATAAACCCAACAATAGCATGATCGTATGCCAAAAAAGCCGTGAATAGCCCTGCTCACTCAAATGCAAAATGAACATGTGAAATATTTGTGTCATTATACCGCGGCATTCTACTATCAATATCTGCTGCTAAATATGAAATACATCTACAGTCCTACCTTTGGTTTTACACATAGGGATGTTCCTTTCAAAATTCAGTGGTCATTTATTGTCTTGGACAATCTGTTTGAGAAATACACACCAGTTTAGCACGTTATTACACAATGTGGAACATCTGCGCGCAGTACCCCATATGCCATACCTGCAGCTCTGAAGTATTTCACGTCATTCGGGTTTTATTCACAACTGTTATATCCGATGGAGGACAGTATATCCTTTTCAAAGGTGTTTGCTATTTTTTCTGGGATGCTTTCAACGATAAATTACAGCCCAACATTTTTAATCTAGTAAATGTACTATGACGCAAACAGCTACAAACACATTTGCTGACAGGGGTTTTTCATCCTCAATATGAAAATATGCGGTTCTTCTTGCTGGCTACATATGTACGTTAGTTTTTCCACTCGATCACTGTCTTGTCCCGTAGGCTATGTTATGTAGGATATCTATAACCTTTTTCCTCTTATTTTGCTGGTGGTGGTTCCTTTGGTTTCTGTTCAGCTGGAGGGTAAATAGTATTGGCAATGTCTGGCTTGTTGGTCTCTCTCTCTCTTTGCTATTATATATTCTAATTAATGTCTGGTTTAATGTCTTCCTCTTTGTAAATGATAAGTAGTCAGCCTACATTCATTTGTGAATGTATGATTTTAAGTCATTATTCTAATTGACTGTTTTTTTATTTAATAAAATGATTTAACCTTAAGACCTGATTTAGACTTTGTTTTGGCTTGTTGGTTGATCCACCAGGTTACTGTTCGACTTACCTATCAATGAATTTAGCGATTTAATTGATGATTGTCATTTTTAATAATAATAATTAAATTAAATCATGTAAAACATATTTTGAGTGTAGGTTAAGTGAGGGGTTCTTGCACGCAATATCACTTGTGTTCAGTATTCAGAGCGTTTTAACAAGGGCATTGACTGTTGGAACCGCTGGATTCAGAAAATACACATTTTACCTAATCCTCACCTACCCGACAGTTAGATATGGTTATTTTCGCATTTTGAGTGCATTTCACACACTGTAGTGTAGTGTAAGTATTAATTGATCAGTCATGTTTTATGTTTGATGCACCAACTTTCTTTGAAGCTAGAATGTTTGCCAGCATTTTC